>RPOG01000981.1:40003-200670 GCA_008086565.1 Thalassoma bifasciatum | reverse complement strand
GTATACAGTAATATAATCTATTCTCTATGTGTCTGCAGGAGGAGATGGACAGCACCCCCATGGTTGCATCTCTTCTCAACAAGCTGGCGAACTACACCAACCTGACACAAGGTGTACGCGAGCACGAGGAGGCCGAGAATGAGGAAGGAGTGCAGACGGTCGCTGTCATGGTATGAACCTCCTTTTCTAAGCAGCAGAATGATTTGATAATGAGAGCAATGGATGCAAGTTTTAAATATCCTTGTTCCTAACGGTTAATCAAATCAATAACTTTCAGGAGAGCAAACTGTGCGTGGTAAACTTTAACACTAAAGTTTGTGGAAATGCAATATTCATGGTATATAAAACAATAAGTATGCCTTCATTTCTCAGGTGTGTACCACCAACAATGCCTGTCAATACACGTTTAATGACAAAACTATGGCTGTTTTCGAATTCGCCTACTACATACTCCTACCTTAAATACTGCATACTGTATTTAAATGTAGTATATAGTATGACAGTTCTGTTTGGTCTGTTTTGCAGTATGCTACACTGGTTTCCAGTTTGAGGAATGCAAGAGTAAGGAAAAGCTGAAGAATTTTTTTATCGTCTTTATTATCATTTGTTAGTACTAAGTTACATTAGGACAACATAATAAATATTGAATCAATAAATTCTCCGGAAAGAAACCTAAATTTTGGAGGAAAAATTTGGAATTTTCAGTTTTGAAAAGCCCCAAATTTAACCCACAAAACAGGATTAAAAGACGTCTTCTGCAGTTATTACAAATGATTATAGATCTAAGGACTATAAACTGCATTAGTTTTACCAGGAGACCTCTGATCTTTTGTAATAACTGTAGAGGACGTCTGTGTTTAAATGTGGATGGATGTTGCAGCAGAATTCATCATATTTGATTTTTAATATTACACCATATGTTATTCATTGGAAATAATGTGGAGTGGATTGACTTTTTATTTTTAGAGATGATGGAAAAACTGCATCCTATGATGCACGTATTATTTCAAATATGTTTATAGGAAATGATAATGTACAATGTAAGTTCCCCACTTAAAAGATGTTTTGGTGCTTACACTTGAATTGCTCCGCTGCTTCACCCAAACTTTCTTCGGTTTCCGTCATTTTCAATTCAGACCTGTGGCCAGGCGCTTTGCATTGTGGGAAACAGTACGCCAGGTAGACTGGTCAGATGCATACTGAGAAATTTTCCCAGATCAGTAAGTCATCCGGGTAGTTTTGGCATACTGCAACTTTCACATTTGTTCCCATACTGCATACTGTATTTTGGACAAATCAGTACGTACTGATAGTATAGTATGCGAATTCGAAAACAGCCAACAACTCTCTTCCTTCCTCATCTTCAAACTGGTGCATGTCTAAATGGTCATTCACTAAGTTTAATGTCCCAGTTTGTTTGTTCAGGTGCAAGTGGAAAACCTCTGGTCTTAAAGTATATGAGGTTATGGGGAATGCTAAAATCTGCATTTTGTTCAAGGATTCAAGGAACTTTATTGTCATGCCAGCTCACATCTGCATATTAGTGGTACAAAATTAGTCCTCAATATTGGCCTCGATGGAAAAAGACTCTTCCTGAAAATGCTCGTTCTGTCTACATACACAAAATGAGTTTTTTTTTTTTAATCATACTTGTGAATATTATCATACTCCATGCCTTTAAGTCTGTTTTGCTAAAACTTTGACATTGCACTTTTGAATATATCTTTGTAGAATATCTTAGAGAGAAAGCAAGGGAATAAATAAGAGTGGATTACCAAAATAACTTTCTAAAAGGTCAGACTTAACTTTACATTCTGTGGAACTTAAAATGAAGTTATTGTTTTCTCTGATCATCTGGAAACTATCACGAGGAGATGTCCAAAGAATGAACTGTGTTTAACTAAAGAGTAGTGCCACATATTAGAGTCATCAATTGTTACATCTTCAAAATGGACTGTTGTTATTTGTATTGCTATTTTTCCCTACCGTAGTCTGTATTATAAAAAACAACAACATATTGAGCTGTTAGCCAAAGGGTTCAAATGGGATGAAATGGGGATGAGTGTAGTTCAGACTGGGTCACATTGCCTCACATTGCTCTGAGGCAAATACAGAAAAAATATTTCACACACACCCTGAGAATCATTCCTGAATGTGAAAAAAGGGCGCATCGCAGCGGATCACTGTTGTTTTATAACATGTCTCAAAGCTTTGATTTCCACGGTGAGAGAAACCACTTCAGTACTCTCTCTTTGAGAAAAGAGAAATAAAATGATGGTCTTAGTCTGTGAGGAATTGAAAAGGAAGTCTATCAATCTACCATGGAATGTGATTTATAAAATGTAAATTATAAACAAAATGTGATGATTTTCAAATCCTGTTTTACCTATATTCAATTGAATACACAACAAAGACAAGATATTTAATGTTCAAACTGAACAACTTTATTGTTTTTTGCAAATATGCACTCATTTTCAATTTAATGCCTGCAAGATGTTCCTAAAAAGCTGGGACAGGTTCATGTTTCCCACTGTGTTACATCACCTTTCCTTCAAACAACACTCAATAAGTGTTTGAGAACTGAGGACACTAATCGTTGAAGCTTTGAAGTTGGAATTCTTTCACATTCTTGTTGATGGACGACTTCAGTTGATCAACAGTTTAAGGCCTCTGCTGCGTATTTTGGGTTTCAAAATGCTCCACACATTTTCAATGGGCAACAGGTCTGGACTGCAGGCAAGCCAGTCTAGTACTTGCACTCTTTTACTACAAAGCCACACTGTTGTAACAGGTGCAGAATGTGTCTTGGTTTCATTGTCTGAAATAATCAGAGACGTCCCTGAAAAAGACGTTGCTCTGATGGCAGCATGTGTTGCTCCAAAACCTGGATGTAGTTTTCAGCATTGATGGTGACATCACAGGTGTGTAAGTTACCCATGATGCCATGGGCACGAACACACCCCCATACCATCACAGATGCTGCTTTTGAACTTTGCACTGAGAACAACCTGGATGGTCTTTTTCCTCTTTTTTTCTGGAGGACACCACGTCCATGATTTCCAAAAACAATTGTAAGTGTGGACTCATCAGACCACAGCAGACTTTTCCACTTTACCTCAGTCCATTTCAATGAGCTCAGGCCCAAAGAAGGCAGCGGCGTTTCTGTCTGTTGTTGATGTATGGCTTTGTCTTTGCATGGTAGAGTTTGAACTGTCACTTGTAGATGTAGTGATGAACTGTGTTAACTGACAATGGTTTTCTGAAGTGTTCCTGAGCCCATGCTGTAAGATCCTTTACACAATGATATTGGTTTTTAATGCAGCGCTGCCTGAGGGGTCAAAGGTCAGAGGCATTCAATGTTGGTTTTAGGCCTTGCTGCTTACGTGCAGAGATTTCTCCAGATTCTCTGAATCTTTTGATGATATTGTGGCCTGTAGACAAAAATCCTTACACTATTTGCAATGGAACTTTGAGAAGCATTGAGCATCGTTCCTAAACTGTTGAACTATATGCTCTCGCAGTTGTTGACAAGGTGGTGAACCTGGCTGAATCTTTGCTTGTGAAGGACTGAGCCTTTTGGGGATGCTCCTTTTATACCCAATCATGACACTCACCTGTTTCCAATGATCCTGTTCACCTGTGGAATGATCCAAACAGCTGTTTTTTCAGCATTCATCAACTTTCAGATTTTGTCGCCCTTGTCTCAGCTTTTTTGAAACGTATTGAAAGGGCAATTTTAAAATGAGCAAATATTTGCTCAAAAATAATAAAGTTTATCATTTTCAATAATAACTTTCTTGTTCTTGTAGTGAATTCAATTGAATATAGGTTGAATATGATCTGCATATCATTGTAGTGCGTTACATTTGAAGCACAGCTAACTTCAGTCTTCATAGGTCACACGCTGACTAACTGTCAGCTGTAAGTTCATAACCAAAATGCCTGATACAAGTGTAGCTTTGATTTTCTGACGTAGAGTTTGAGGTAAATAAGCCTCGGCTCAAATGTCACATAGCCTCATGCTTGATGACCCCTGAACTTTTTAATGCTCAAAGAAGGATTTTAAAGCTGAAAGAAGGATGCAAACATGAGGTGAACTTAAGATTCATTTTGCTTTTCATTCCTGGAGTGAACAACCTGCAGATTGGGTTGTGAACATATGAATGAATAAATAACATTACAATGGGGAATTATGTAATCCTAAAAATACCATAAGCAGCCTGTTAAATAACCACCTTGTCTAAACAGGAAAAATCACAAACAAGTTATGAGTCACAGTCTTTGTACCACAGTGACAACAGCAAGAACAACGTGCATTTACACTTTTATGCAGAGAAACTTAATTGGTCGCCATGAAGAATTTTACACAATTCTTGCCTCTTCATTGGTTCCCACTTACACTTCACACCCTGAGTCTCTGGGTGAGACAGTCAGGACCCTGCTCTGCTGACTTGTGGTGAGGCATTGATGATGCTGCAGCAGGCCCCGCCCCCTGAGTGCTGGCTGGAGGAGATCCCCAGTTCAAGACTAAAGAGCATCAGACAGACAACCCAAAGAGCGTAAAGTCAAAGAGTAAGGCTAAAGACAGACAGTAGAGAAAAATTAGTGACGCACAAGAGAGGACATGTGGGAGATCTGGAAACCACCATCAGGAGCTTCACAGCATTTAGACAAACTGGGTGCAGCGGAGAGAGGAGAGAACAAAGTGATGGTGAAACGTAAAATGGTATGTATGCTTGGATTTAAGGGAAAGTGGTAGAAGTGAGAACAATCATATTTTTGTGGTGTGATGCATGCTGCGTGGAAAGTAGGTTAAGATTTTTCTAAAATAAAGACTCATAGTTTGTACTTGCACTAAAAAGATTGTGCAGCTCAGTGACATTTCACCTGAGTGATCTGCAGGATGTGAAACACGAGAGCTCTGATTCATTTAAAAATCCTCTGTCTTTGCTCTTGTAATAGAAATATAAAATCAGATTCTCTTGCAAAACCAAAGCACTGGAGTTGCACTAAGAATAAAGTGTTAGATACTAAAATCCCAAGTGACTGGAGTACAAATCGTTCTTTCATTTGTTGAATGAAAACTTGCATTCAAAACCACAGTTCTCAGAATTCTGGGCAAATATTTTTAAAGGATTATTTCGAAATGATTTTGTTCAACCTTTTGATTTTGTTCTTGAGTTGTTGTAAACAAGTGCCAAATCAGTTATTATTTTATCTTCGATTCCTTGAAACTTTGTTTTTATAATGTGTTTGTCCCATTATGCAGAGTGAAACATTTGGTTTGGTTTTAGCATCATCAAATAGAATTTACCATCCAATTCCAAGCCACTGTGACAGGCAACTGCATTTGCTTAATTATTACAGAGAATTCGAAATTCAAGGGGAATTCATAGTTTGTTCAACCTGTGAATTTTAAAATTGAGTGTGTTATATTTCTATTATATATTTATATTTCTATAAATAAAATCTGATTTTTTGCTTGCTTCTATATTACAAGGACTTTGTCTTGGTCTCTCAGCGCAAACAGTGAACCAAGCAAATAGATAAATAAAATAATATAAATCAAATAATGTTAAGAATATACAGACACAAAAGTCTTTTCATACATAATAGGAAAATGAAGGGAAAAAAAACCCATTAATTTAAGATAGAGACTTATCATTTTTGCCATGAAAAAATCTTTTAACATTCAAGTAATTTCTATGATTTCAATCAAATGAGCAAAAACAACTTTGCTCTGTCATCCAAACCCCTCAAGGAGAGGTAGAAATCTTCTGAAATTGATTCAAAAAGGGTCTTAGAAATGCTTTGATTTTGTGCTCTTAGAACTAAGTGGCCGTGATGTCCTTGATTTTTTTATGGATGTGTGTTTTGCTTTGAAATCTGAATAGTGGTAACAAATCCTGAAAAAGATCGCAGATCATTACACTTATTATTACACATGTTTACTAAAAAAACATACTAAAGTGTGTCAAACAGAAGAAAGATTTCGGTTTTTGCAGTGCATGCTGCTCAAGAAAACAAAATAATACGTTATCAGTGAAATTGGTTGTCCCAAACTCTTGTAAGAGTTGTATACATGAGGTTTAAATGCTCTTTGAAGTTTAGTTTGAGGTCGTCCTGTTATTGATCACAACACATAAGGTATAAAATGTTTGATTACATTTTTGATTAAATTGAAAATACTCAACATTTCATCTCCTACCATCTGTCTCCATGTCATTTTTCACTCATATTTTGTTTTGATCTTCCACCCACAGGTCCCTCAGATGGGCACCTTCATCGGCGTTTACTTGCCGTGCATGCAGAACATCCTCGGCGTGATTCTCTTCCTGCGTCTCACTTGGATCGTGGGTACGGCGGGAATCCTCGGGTCCTTCGCCATCGTGTCCATGTGCTGCATCTGCGTGAGTCGTTTATCAATCCATGCAAACACGTTTTATTTTATCCAAAAGACAATGTGGAGATATCCTCTGGAGGAATGACTAAATCAGAAGTGGTTTTTTTTCACTAAACAAATAACAAAAATTGTTTATTAACAATAATAAACTGTGGTCACAGTGATTCTGTGATGGAGTGAAGAAAAAGTGGAGTCCCTTTTAGTCCATCTTTATCATTTTCTGGATGCTTGAATTACACAAAACAATAACATGTCCCATATAGAAGTGAGATTTACAGCCGCTCGGACACCCTTAACTGGATTTATGGTTTTGGGTTATGACAGTCTTACTCTCTGGCTCCGAGCTCAGCAGAAAGTTCTTTAAACAGCCAGAAAATCAAATTTATTTACAACTGCTGCTTTTACGTCAGCAGCCCCACATGGCCAAACAGAGAGCTGACTGTTTGAGAAGTTTGAACCAAATTGCTCAGTGCTCATGTGATAGGATATGAATAATCACCCCCCCACACACACACACACACCCACACACCCACACTTCAAGGCACGTATAAGATTTGCTCTTATTTTGTGAACTCTGTGATTACTGTATGCTTTTAACGACCCATTTAAACCCCCATAGTTCGTGTGTAAACCCACTTTTCTATAGCTCCAATTTTACACAAAATGCTACACAAAGTCTTACGGACTCATTTAACTCCTCTTCTTGTCATCTCTCTTTGCATGCAGACCCTGCTCACAGCCATATCAATGAGTGCCATTGCCACCAATGGAGTGGTCCCAGGTCAGTTTCTAAATCTTGCATTTGTTTTTTCACTTCTTGCACGAGGAATATTTCAACAGAATGGTTCGCAACTTTCCACTTTTTAAAAAACACAAAGTAAAGTCACTGACATACTCTGCAAAGTGATTTTGTGCTCATGTTGTGATATCTCTTAAAACTCTTACTGTCATTTTTATAATGATACACTAATAGTGAAATTAAGTGCAATGTGATGAATGAAGGTAAATCTTTGGGAGAAAATGTGAGCCCCTAAGAGGACGAGATGTGCTGTATAGAATCATATGGCTTCACAACCAACAACACACAGACTCCAGTAACTCTTGAAATACCTTGAGAAGGTCCATGCATGATGCAAACACAAACCTCTCATGTGTCTGTTAACTCTTTGGTTTTTTAATCATATTCAATGCATTATTTGAAGAACTTGAGACATAAGTCCTTCTAAGACATGTTTACTTGAGGAGTGTTGCATTAAGGCCAGTGTTTTCCCCCCAGCGTTGGGTACAAAAATCAAGGAGAAATCCTTGCTGTAAAAATTTGAAGCCTATGTGGACGGACCAAAAACTGCAGTTGTGTGAGAGCTTGCTCGAGGCTGCATGCAGAGACATGAAAAACCACAAGTACACCAAGCCAAAGAAAAAAAAACATTGATGACCTGGTTCAAAAAACGGAGAAAGCACATTTTTTAATCAGTGCAAAGGGGGTGAGTTATTTTATAACTTGTTTTCGAAGGGACTTCAAGGTTTTTCTGAGTGCTCTTGAAAAAGTCTAATGACTGGATATATGCCTGAGAATAATCCACAGTCTGAAACGAGAGATCAAATAGTTCTTTTCTAATTCCTCACTTACCGATCAGGTTGGACTATACCACATTGTTTAATGGCAAGTTGAAGTCTCTATGGCAACGCAACGCTGGCTGATGAGGTTTGGCAGTGAGAAGAGAGTCGTGTTTTCCTTTCTATTAAAGCAGTGATTCCCAACCTGTGGTCCGTGGCCCCCTGGTGGGCCGCGGAGATATTGCAAGTGGGCCGCCAAATCATTTTCAAAATAGTCTGAATTTTAATGAAGGGTAATTATATAAAGATACAAATGTACAGAATACTGTTCAAATATTAAAACTTGGTTACATTTGTAAGGATATTCAACATGTTCAAACGTTTGTATATAAGAAAAGTCCTTGAAGAGGGCAAGTTAAAGCCCAACATGTAACATGACCCCAAATTTAACAAAGCCCTGAAATTTGATTAAACAAATGTTGTATATCCCAAGACTATAATCACTGACTCAACATTTAACAAGTTGTTATATCGTGGGCAAATGACTTTTAGCTTCTGGGCTCAGCACCTGTTACATCATTGACAAGTTATCACATTTCGGGTTTTACTACATTTTTTTTCTTACATTTCGGGTCTTTGTTACAAATCAAGCACTAACAAGGCATTATACAGCCCCCATAATTATATGGTCAGAGGTGGGCCGCGAAAAATTTTTGAGACTTAAAAGTGGGCCCTGAATTGGAAAAGGTCGGGAACCACTGTATTAAAGGATTTCTTGGGGATATTTAGTAGTAATAGTGGACACTGGAGCTTGACTGACAGGAAAAAGGGGCATAAGAGCAGAAGAAAGCTAAACAGGAGAGTGATAGAGCATGAGTTAAAGACTAAAACACAGGCTAAAGGCTAAAACATGGATTTAGTTCTTAGTGATAATGTTCAATCCAACTCACATGCAGCAGTTATTCAGCTGTGATCTGTTCAAACTTGAGAGTCTATCAATAAAATGAAAAGCCAGGTTACATTTGCTCTGCTTGGTGAGGTTGGAGTTGGTAGATGAGCACTGGTAAGAAATAACCAGAATTCACTAATGTTACTGATACGTCTCAGAGCACCAGGCTGTGAGTATCGCGAAGTGTAGCAGGTCACCAAACTACGATACAAAATGTACAAATATCAGCGCTTCATAACTGTTGATAAATACCTTATTATCATTATTATCATCATTATTATTATCATGAATACCTTTCCTTGTCAAATTGTATCCAGTTAAAAGATGTCTTAAAGAAAAGTAGTGTGAAAAGGAAGATCTGATCTCTATTCATTTTTCCTGAAGGTCTGCCTGAGTCCTCCGGCTAAAGAAGTGGTTGTAATGCACTTCATACGAACTCTACTCACAGTCCCTTTAAACTTTTACCCATATCAGGGTTTGACTAACAGGTGGACACCCTGTTGCTATCTTCAAAGAGGCTTAAGACCCCTTTTCACCTCATCCTATGAATGAAGTTTTTGTGGAGTTCACTATAACCAATTTGGCCCTAGTCTACAGGCTTCAGAACTCTGTATCACAAACAACCAAACATTGTTTTAATATTATGCAGTACATGCTAAAAAAAGAATGTCTGAAATTCAGCATGTAGTAGACCAGTGGTTCCCGACCTTTTCCAATTCAGGGCCCACTTTTAAGTCTCAAAGATTTTTGCGGCCCACCTCTGACCATATAATTATGGGGGCTGTATAGCGCCTTGTTAGTGCTTGATTTGTAACAAAGACACGAAATGTAAGAAAAAAAATGTAATAAAACCCGAAATGTGATAAGTGGTCAATGATGTAACAGATGCTGAGCCCAGAAGGTGATAGTCATTTGCCCACGATAGAACAACTTGTTAAATGTTGGGTCCGTGATTATAGTCTTGGGATATACGACATTTGTTTCGTCAAATTTCAGGGCTTTGTTAAATTTGGGGTCATGTTACATGTTGGGCTTTAACTTGCCCTCTTCAAGGACTTTTCTTATATACAAACGTTTGAACATGTTGAATATCCTTACAAATGTAACCAAGTTTTAATATCTGAACATTATTCTGTACATTTGTATCTTTATATAATTACCCTTCATTAAAATTCAGACTATTTTGAAAATGATTTGGCGGCCCACTTGCAATATCTCCGCGGCCCACCAGGGGGCCACGGACCACAGGTTGGGAATCACTGTAGTAGACATTATACAAAATGATCTGCAGTAAACGACAAGTTCCCGGATGTCCTACCAATCTGGGAAAATTTCTCAGTATGTAATGGACCAGTCTACCTAACAAAGTGTTTCCCACAATGCACAGCTACAACACAGCAACAAAAATGTTAGACGGTCTGTGAGATACAAGTGAAGAGAGACAAAAGAAACATCAGTAAGAACCCCTTTCATGACGTGAAAGGGGTGCTTCCTTTTACGAAATTCATAAAAAGCCTGTTTAAATCATTAATTCACTTTTTTTTTCAACTGAAAGCCTACGTGGATAATGTGGACTTGTTTTTTCCATCAGCTGTTAAAAAAAACAAAACAAAACAAAACCTTTTTATTACACAATAACTTTTGGTGTAAAATCAAAAATCAAATATGGTTATTTTGCTGTAATAAACTTCTGTACATTTACAAATTCCACTAAAACTTACCCTCAAAATCTCTTCCTGATTTTTTTTTGTTTTTCTAAATGAATTAAAAATTTTCCTTGAACCCCTGAAAATAATGAAATGACCCCCCCCCCAAAAAAAAAAAACAAAAAAAAAACAAAAACCCTCAGTTTTTTTCATTTTTCCATGTATTTTATTAACTTCTTCTTTAACTTATCATATTTTATTGTCCCTATAACTTCACCAATGTTGATAATGTAAATTTACAAAAACCGAAAACCACAAAAATGAGGTCTAAATTCCTTGTAACAAGTCAAAAAAAATCTGCCAATGGGATGAGAAAAGTTTCTTGTATTAAGACATCTTTCTACTTTCAAGACACTTCACAAGTGATTTTTTCTCATCCCATTGGCAGATTTTTTTGACTCTTTACAAGCAATTCAGACCTCATTTTTGTCTTTAAAAAACTTGAAATAAAACATTATTGTGACCTGGTCTGGTAAATATGGCTCAAATCAAGAAAAACAAGACATTTTTTTTACTGAAACTAAGACACAATGACGTGCTTAGATTCAGGTTTTTGCAGTGTGCTCTGATTCTGATTCTGGTATTTTTAACTGTGAACTTTTTTACCGTGAGCACTGAGAGGGCAGTGGTTAAAACGGTTGATGAGTTTGAACACTAAACTCTGAACGAGCAACAGAAGACTCCTGTGCTTACTGACTCTCAAGCTCTTCAATCTAATCTGTCAGAGAAGCTTCTAGATGGTTTCCAGTATTATGAGGGCCTGCACTGCAGGAAAAGGGAGCCTGAAAATAAGATAAAAACACTAAATTTGATGGGAAAATATCTTAAAACAAGTGAAACTATCCGTCCATGCAGCAAGATAATTTCACTTGATTAGAAATATTGAAATACGACTGATAAATCTAAAAACAAGAAGGCCTTGATCAGTATTCTCAGATCTTAAAACAAAAAAGAAAATGCTCATCTTTAGATTAAAATGCTTGAAAACAAACTTCCTGAAGAAGAATTTTAAGTGAAATATACTCAATATGAGCAATAGAATCTAATTTCATGCTTCTTATATTCTTAATATTAGCAAATGGAATGAAAAATATCACTTTTTCAAAGTCAAAACTACTTAGAATTAGAGAAGTTTGATTAAGATAATTCTTCTTTCAAGTGCTCACATCTTGAAATAAGCATAATCCATATTAAAGGTTTAACCAGAATCTTAAAACCTGACCTTGATTTAAGAACATGAATCCTCACCAATTCTACAGAACTTGAAACAGCAAATGAGAACTTTGTGGTTTGGGTTGTTTGCCATGTTTTACACTTTTTGAGCCTGCGTTTGTAAAATTCTTAGCTGTTTGCTAAATAAACTGTGTCTTAAAAAGATAATTTTTTTGTGTTATTCTTAAATCAAGCAACTTGAGGTAGAGCTAAGTCTAGAAACAAGTTTTAATGTTATGAAAATACATGTGAGAAAACCAAAGTAACTTGTCTTAACGGTTATCCACTCGTTTTAGGATTCTCAGACTTATGAAGACAAAATTTAAACGTTCATGCTTTTTTGGAGATCTAACATAGTTTTAAAGGAACCCTGGCTACCAGAACGTCATTTTCCTAAATGATCAGTGTTTTTACCAGCTACATAAGAACGATAATAAAATCTCTCAAAATATCTCAGTTTGTATAAAAATTTTTAAAATATTTTCACCTGTAGGCCACCATTGTTGTTTACGCCACAATAACGTCTGGGTAGTGACGAGTATACCAACGTGGCCCGAGGTAGAGTATGTCCTAGTATATTCAGGACCTCGCCTGAAGTCACCAAAGGGCTCCTTCAAAACACCCAAACACAACCTTTTATCAGCCGTGTCGTAAACCGAAATCAGAGGCAAATATTACTGGGTGTGGACAGTCGAGAAAGTAGTCGTACCCGGCGCTAAATGCAGCAAATGCTTCTAGGTAGAAGTGGCCAGAACATAGCCGCGGGTCCATCGGAAGTTGTATACGCCCACAAGCGATTTCCCACAACTTCCTTCTTTTCTTGTCTTTTGGGAAGCTGTGCAGACTAACATCAGTCTCCTTGTTTCCTTTGGACTGAAAAGTGCACCCAAAAGCAGCCACATGTGGCATTATTATGTTTTTTTCCCTCCTCAAACCTAGTGACTTACGGCCACTAGTCGTGAGTAAACGGCAAAATCCAGATGCTCGGCACCAAGCAACCAATCTACGTCATCAACCCAGAATGCATTGTGGCAGTAAAACAATGGCTGCACCCGAAGGATAGAAACTGTGTTTTAAACTGTATTTTTTTAAAGAAAAACCAATTTGTTATGTCTTTTAACAACAATTCTAGTTTGAGACAAACATTTAAGCATATTCATGCCTGTTAGTCCTTACAGTCGGGGTTCCCTTCAAATGCTAAAAATAAGTAAAAAATAAAAAAATAAAACAAGATATTTTAGTTAGCATGTCTTAAAGTAAGATTTTAAATCTTAGCAAGTGCAAGATTATTTGCAGTGTAGGTGTGTCTGACTTTAAAGGATGAAGCTTGTGCCCAAATATCAAACCTTCACCAACATCCTTAATAATAATTATTAATTTTAATAATTTGACCTCCTACAGCTGGTGGCTCCTACTACATGATCTCCAGGTCTCTGGGTCCAGAGTTTGGAGGAGCTGTGGGTCTCTGCTTCTACCTGGGGACGACCTTTGCAGGATCCCTCTACATCCTGGGAACCATTGAGATCCTGCTGGTATGTCCCCGCTCTGTTACAGCAGTGTTCAGTTCTATAACATGTCAAAGCCACACTCACTCTCCTCTTCCTGTCTCCTCTGTTCCAGTTGTACATTGTTCCAACAGCACCTGTAATTAAAGAAGGCGAGGACTCAGCGGGGCCCAACAACATGCGTGTTTACGGCACATGCTGCCTCCTCCTCATGGCGCTGGTGGTGTTTGTTGGAGTGAAGTAAGTCTTTCAGAAAATCTCAAACTAAGACTTGAATTCAGAAACAGACAGTCATATAAATTCCTCTCCTTCCTGCAGGTATGTGAACAAACTGGCTCTGGTGTTTCTCGCCTGTGTGTTTCTCTCCATTATGGCGACTTACGCTGGGGTCATCAAAACCGCCATTGAGCCTCCAGAGTTCACGTAAGTTTCTTTTGGATATTTAGTTTAATTTCATAAAATTACTTTTATGGGCTTTTGTTCCTTTGTTTACAGATAACAGGGCAGTTGCTTGAGCAGACTAGGCCAAAAAAAGGGGCTTAGAGGTTGAAACCTAGGTCACCTGCTCGCCCCTGTACATGGGGCGTCTAAGCACGAGGTCAAATCAACATCATAACAAGTATTTCTGATGGTGTGCTGATGTATTTAAAGGCTTAGAGTGTTTTAAAATAGGAGGAGAAGGGGAAAAGAGAAAACAGAGAAGAGTCTGCAAAGAAATGTGACCCTTAAATTGTTGCACATGAGATCTTACTCCCTCTCTTAAGGCCAACTTATCTTTTCTTAGTTTTAACCATCTGATGCATGGATTATGAAAGTCAGTGTCAGGATTTTTCCCTCTAGTGTTATTATTTTTCTTAAGGCATAAAAAAAGTTTTCATTTTTTTGTGTTTTCAAATATTTGTAACTGAGCATTTAACGTAAAACAGTGTGAACTTAATGTAAACATGACTTCTTGTTTTTGTTTGAATTTCATAAATAATCTTTTTTATTGCTTTGCGAAACATTTCGACTCTTTCATCCATTTTAACACTGAATAATTTATAGTTTGTAAGCTTTTCACCCTCAAATGTTTGTCTGTAACTTGTAAAATATATATTTATGTGTTTGGGAAAAAAAATAAAAACATTTTTTCAGGCCCTAGGAAAAATAAAAATATCCTGACACAGGCTAATATGAATTTCCACCACATGAACCATTGAATCTAGGAGTAAATAACTTGGTGTAAATAATGTGGTTGCCCATTTAAAAACAAGATGTTCCTGTTTTCGAGTTTTTTTTTTTTTTTTGAATTCTCTGTTTTTGAGCTATTACTTTATTTTATTTTTTGATGGGTTATGTTTGTTTATATGTGTAAGTGCATACATGAACTTGTTCAAAAGTGTAAATATCATATGTTTATGTAACTAAGTGGAATTGGAATGTGTGTGTTTTTTTTTCCTTTTTCTTCTGTTTTGTCAGTTTTTATTTGTTACTGTCTCTCTTTGTATTGTTTTTATGGGTTTTTTTTTTAATTATTATTTGTAGGACCCCTCCTTGAAAACGAGATGCTGTATCTCAAGGAGCTGTCCTTGGATAAATTTAAATACATTCAAATTCAAATACAGACAGTAACAGTACATCCACAAGTTACGTACAGAGGTAATAAGACAAAAAAAGGATCAGTAACAGATATGATCATTTCAATCTGACTTCCTTGAGCAACAAGGGGTGTTGCCCCCTGCTGGTCATTGCAAGAATGCATGCATATGTAGTAGGGCTTGGCAATAAATTGCAAATGACATCTTATTTGGCCTGCAGCAATACTCCAGTCGCAGAGAGTGCAATATTTCTTTAACCTGAAATGTGTCAGTTTGTCACAATCTCGTCATTAGTTTCACCTGTTTAAATGAACCTCTTTTTCTTCTGTCCTCTTTCAGAGTCTGCCTGCTGGGAAACAGATCCCTGAGGAATGATAAGTTTGAAACCTGTGCGAAGACGGAGCTGGTGAAAAACAACACTATGACCACTGATCTGTGGAGCGTCTTCTGTGACACTGAATATCCAAACGCAACCTGTGACCCCTTCTTCGAAATGAACAACCTGACAGAGATCAAAGCCATACCAGGCCTCCTGAGCGGAGTCATCAAAGGTGACGGCGCAGAGATGAAACATTTTTCAGTTTGACATACTTTTAAATATGATTCTTCATGTTCACTTTGTCTGTTTTCCCGTCAGATAACCTGTGGGGTGAATATGCTCCAGCTGATGTGCCCATAGAGAAGGAAAACCTGCCTTCAGTAGAAGACCCAGAAACAGAAACAACAACGCCCACAGACACCAGAAAAGCCTTTGTCTTCAATGACATCGCCACTTACTTCACTCTGCTGGTTGGAATATACTTCCCTTCTGTCACAGGTACAGGATCCATCATTTATATTCATGTGTGCAACAGGAGTGGTACAATCCTTGACTGTGAGGTATAATTTCACGGTTTTTAGCGAACCTTTTCATAAAGGGAAGAAAGTTGACTACAAAGAAGACACTGAGCACTAGTACAGCTGGTTTTGTTCGCATGAAGCTGTCAGACTAGACAGTAGTAGTAGTTCTTTTATTATCTATTTGTTTATTTATTATTTATTTTATTATTTATTCTTACTATTTATTATTATTATAATAATAATAATAATAATAATAATAATTATTATTATTATTATTATTATTAATAATCATTTTTTATTAATTATTATTGTTAATTATTATTTTTCTTTTATTATTATTATTATTATTATTATTATTATTATTATTATTATTATTATTAATAATAATAATAATAATAATAATAATAATAATAATAATAATAATAATAATTTATTTATTTTTAATTCTTTTATTCTCTTTTTTATTCGTATATTTGTATATATTTATTCATTCTCATTTCTACCATTAGACTTGCTCCGGGACCAGGGTAACCTAATTTCATTCCATCCATGTTTACATGTGATGAATGACAATAAAACTCCTTGAATCCTTGAATCCTTAGTAAATGACAATGCATTTGCTGGTGTTTGGTCACCTGAGGAAAAAAAAAACTCTCTCTTTCTCCTAACCCTCTCTTCCAAATGAGGTGTCACTGATGAATTTTGAGCTTATGGTTCTACAGTTATAAGCTCTGAAACACAGCATGGTAAACAAGCCAGGATTAGGTGAAGTGTAGGGGGTTAATATGGATAAAAAAAGATAGATGAAGATAACATCTTTTTTTTCAGTTTTGTACAAGCTGGAAAAAGAACAGCTGGAAAAAAATGGTAAAGTAACCATGATCAATGAAGGACTGGGCTAATACTGAGAGGTGGACATTAAGGGTATTTCACTGATCCTCCGCCACAGTGACAAAACATTTAACATTTTTCCAGCAGTGCTCACTCAATACCAAAGGGACAATCATGTTTGGTGGCACTGACTATTTGTATGAGAAATGAATTTAGATTTGAAGCACGAACGAAGAGTTTTGGGGGAGATTTGAGTTTTTGCACGTGAGCTATGGTGTTGTAAGACTTTTGCTCAATGATCAAAGTAGACTCATGGAAATTTAATTACAAACCAATGGAAAACTGTTATATTTTGCGGTCTTGATGCAAAAGTCATTTCATGCATTGAATAATATCTTTGCTGCATTATTGCACTGTAATTCTCAATGTAACCAGGCTATATCCTGTGTGTGTGTTTGTGTGTGTTTCAGGTATAATGGCTGGTTCCAACAGGTCAGGTGACCTCAGAGACCCTCAGAGGTCCATTCCCATTGGAACTATCATGGCTATTCTCACCACCTCATTCATCTGTATCCTACAGACTGAACCAGTGCTTGTGACTAAATTTCACCATTTTTTAAAATCTTTTTATTATTGTTTGTGTTTTATGTGTCAGGTTACATTTTATAACACATTAAACAAGTATTTCCGCCTTAACTTGTTGATTAGACATCTCCTGCGTGGTTTTATTTGGAGCCTGTATTGAAGGAGTGGTGCTGAGAGACAAGTAAGAGTATTTTAAATCCACTTAAATCCACTTAAATGTGTCAGAGAGTACTTTATCCTAGGGCTGAAAAATGTATCACGATTTAAGCGTTTCATATCAGTCGATACCAGTAATTATTGATTATTTTCGTAATCTTTTAAAATAAGGCCAGGAGAATTTATATTGAAATTATAAGTCATAGTAGTATAATTATGTGAGGAGACTGCTCATGTCGATGTTAATCATTCCCCAAATTAAAAATAATTTACACAACAATGATTTTGGGATGAATAAATATAAAAAAATCAACATTTATTCATCTGTTTCAACTAGTGCTGCAAGATTTGGCAAAATTGGTTAAAAAAAAAAAAAAAATCATTATTTTGATTATTATGCTTTGTTGAAATGGCTGAAAAATGTATCACAATATAAGTGTTTCACATTACTTGGTATCGATAATTATTTATTACTTTTCTTAACCTTTTTAAACAAGAGCTAGGAGAAAAAAAGACTAAGATCAATTTATACACAGTAGTATTACTATGTGAAGTCACTGCTCGCATGTTGATGTTAATTATCCCCCAAAATTTAAGATAATTTTCACACTAATGATGGTGGGTTAAAAAGTATTTCAACATTCAACATTTAATCATCTGTTACAACAAGTGCTACACAATTTGGAAAAATAGGCCAAACAAAGTCACATTATTATTATTGTTGTTATTATTGTTGTTGTTGTTAATGATAAAGCTGTAACCTGTAATCCTGTATTTTAATACATAAACAATAGAATATAAAGTCTGTCTATTGTGTTGGCTCACATTATTAATTCCCACCACTGCATTAGTGGGTCGGGGCACCCCAGTCTGAAAGGTCTGGACACGCCCCTGCTTGTCAGTGCCCATCTCATTGCAGTTTTGATTTTCTTCATTTTCCAAAGCAAAAAAATGGTCAAAAATTGTATTTTTGAAGAGAAAAAGGTTTTGTGTACGTATGTCTCTCGCATCAATGATAATCTTCAGGTGAACCAAAAAGGATCCTGGTTTCCTTTCAATAAAGATCCAAAGCAAACTCCTTAAAATTGCCAGAGATTGCAGAGGTGTGGTTCTGGATCAGATCATTGTTTTATAACAGAGTTCAGTGACATTTTCAAACATTCTATCAAACATATTTTCTGCTGATATTGATAATGTGTCTATGTAATAACAATATTATTATCGTTTTATTTCCCAGCTCTACTTTATCCTTCTGAAATTGACATATTGAGATTAGATTCTGGCTTTTTTGGCCCCCTGAGTCATCAAACGCTGCTTAGATCAGTCCTTCTTAACTGTGTCCATTCCTCTCTTTGTTTCAGGTTTGGACTCTCGGTAAAGAAAACTCCGGTCATTGGTGTCCTGGCTTGGCCGTCACCATGGGTAATCGTGATTGGCTCATTTTTCTCCTGCTGTGGGGCGGGACTTCAAAGCCTCACTGGTGCTCCCCGGCTGTTACAGGCCATCGCACGGGATGGCATCATCCCGTTCTTACAGGTGAGCTCACGTGTTTGGGTTTTGAGTCCTGTTTTGCTTTTCAAATCAATCCTTTGCAATCTACTCAAAGCTGCAAAAAAATAGACTTCTTTGGAAATTGATTCTTACACCTAAATTCCAACTTTTTCTCTGAAACTATTTTATTTTTGGAAACCACTGCAGGGTTATTAATTTCAGAGAAAGCAACAAATTGCTTGCAGGCTTAAAACACTTTTAATTGTTTCACTTTCAACCACTGGCTAATTATTTATCAGAGAGGAATGCAACCTTTATATTTTCTGTCACTCTGCAAAATCGACACGGACAGAACATTTTTCCCAGGAGCTTTGAGTGAGCGTGTACCCTTTGAGCAATGAAAGGCATGATTCTTTCTCTACAGTGGAAGGTTTTAATGTGAAACACCAGCAGAAAATCAAATTCATAAAAGAAAAAATTACTGAGAGACCCACTTTTAGAACAGATTTTCCTCTAAGGTGGGGGATGGTTTAGTCAACTCAGGGTCTACAGCAGCAAAGAAATTAAGGAAACAGAACAGGCATGGATTTATATAAAAATGAACCTATTTTTTTGCATAGAACTTTATAATGATGGGTGCCATACACTCCTGATCAAAATCTCAAGACCAGTCAAAAAATTGAAATTAACCCTGTGGTGCATAGTGGTCACTACAGTGGACACCTATTTAAAACTTTTTTACTCCTAAATTCAATGGTTCATGTGGTGGAAATTTAGATTAGCCTGTGTCAGGATATTTTTATTCTTCTTAGGACCTGAAAAAAATGTTTTCCATTCTTTTTCCAAACATATAATTAAAAAAAAAAAGTTATAGACAAACATTTGAGGGTAAAACAGTGTAATAACTACACATTTTTCAGTATCAAAATGGATGACAGAGAGTCAAAATGTTTCGTAAAGCATTAAAAAAAGATTATTCATGAAATTACCAAAAAAAGAAAGGAAGTCAAACAAAAATATAGTTATGTTTACATTAATTTCACTCTTTTTCATGTTGAATGTTCTGTTACAAATATTTGAAGAAAAAAAAATTGAAAACTTTTTTTCATGCCTTAAGACAAATAAAAACACTCAAAGGAAAAATCCAGACACTGGATTTCATAATTTATGCATCAGAGGGTTAATTAATTTTGCACAGTTGGATCTTAAGCAGGTTTTAAGTTCAGCTTCAAAATGCAAAAAGAAGAAATGGGAACAAAAGACCAAAAGTTTTGAGCAGGTAGTTTATTAAAAATAACACTTCAACTGAAATATTCTATTCATCAGCTGATCAAAAGTTGAAGATCACAGCCTTAAACCTCCTCCCCACCTCCAAAAAAAAAAAGACGGGCATTGTGAATTGTAGCGTTATTCTCCTGAAAACCCCAGTCATCAGCACACAGATCAGGGCCCTCAGTCATGAAGGATGCCCCCTGTAACATCTCCATATCGCCAGCTGCTGTTTGACGCCCCTGCACAATCTGGAGCTTCATTGTTGCATTGCAGAAAAAAGGAGATAATGATGAGAACCTTCCTAAGAGCTGACAAAACGCAAATTTGTGCAGTTGTTGATTTTGTAAGCCATTTTAAGCCTGGAGGTCGAGGTCTTTACCTCCACTATAGGTACCACTGATGTATGACATATATGTTTCCCCATCCAGAATGAGGCGATTATGGTGTAGAAAAAAATAACAATTCATTAATTCACAGCCAGATGACAAGCACATGTCAGTGTCAAAGACAATCAGCTCACAGGGTAACATTCAACTACCTCAACTCATTGCTCATGCTCACAGACCGCTTCTCTTAGGAGTTTTTCTGTAAAGAGCTATTACATGGTCTCTGCTGCCATCTACTGACCAAAACAGGTAACGTCTACCGACTAACAAGACTTAACCACACTGTCAACATTACAGTCGATAATCGGAAAGAAAGTTTTTTTCAGGTGCTACATATAGTTATAGCCCTTCTCTCATAACTCATGTCATTCACAGATCTTCGGTCATGGGAAAGCCAATGGTGAGCCGACCTGGGCTCTGCTGCTCACAGTGGGGATCTGTGAGATAGGAATCCTCATCGCTTCTCTGGATGCGGTGGCTCCCATCCTCTCCATGTGAGACATTTCTTCTCCATCTCCTCCATTGGAGCTGCTTAAAATTTGTAGGACTTTGTTTTCAGAATGTTGTGTATGAAATCACTTTGCCCCCTCTCTTCATGTTCAGGTTTTTCCTCATGTGCTATCTGTTTGTGAATCTGGCCTGTGCCGTTCAGACTCTGCTCCGAACCCCCAACTGGAGACCTCGCTTTAAGTTCTATCACTGGTGGGAAACCGTCTTCAACTCTGCGACAGATTCTTACATCCAGATATTATGATTATGATTTAAACTTTCTGTAGATTGTTATTTTTCTGAATTGTGCAAAAAGTTCTGTGCTTTTTGCCTCTTCTGTAGGACTTTGTCTTTCTTAGGGATGAGTCTGTGCCTCTCTCTCATGTTCATCTCCTCTTGGTACTATGCTCTGGTGGCCATTCTGATCGCTGGCTGTATCTACAAGTACATTGAGTACAGAGGGTGAGTCTTAAAGTCAAAGATCAAACTGCAGCTGCTTTAAAGCTCATTGAATATTCAGACATTCTTTGTTTGTTTTATTTTAAGTTATTAAAAAGTATTTTTTAAAAATTCAATGCTGTGCACGGATAATGATATGAAGTCATATACACTGCCTGGCCAAAAAAAAGTCACCACCAAAAAAAAAGGTCATACACTCTAATATTTCGTTGGACCGCCTTCAGCTTTGATTACAGCACACATTCGCTGTGGCATTGTTTCCATAAGCTTCTGCAATGTCACAAGATTTATTCCCATCCAGTGTTGCATTAATTTTTCACCAAGATCTTGTATTGATGATGGTAGAGTCTGACCACTGCACAAAGTCTTCTCCAGAACATCCCAAAGATTCTCAATGGGGTTAAGGTCTGGACTCTGTGGAGGCCAATCTATGTGTGAAAAAGATGTCTCATGCTCCCTGAACCACTCTTTCACTTTTTGAGCCCAATGAATCCTGACATTGTCATCTTGGAATATGCCCGTGCCATCAGGGAAGAAAAAATCCATTGATGGAATAACCTGGTCATTCAGTATATTCAGGTAGTCAGCTGACCTCATTCTTTGAGCACATACTGTTGCTGAACCTGAGCAACTGCAGCAACCCCAGATCATAGCACTGCCCCCACAGGCTTGTACAGATCCGTGATCCGTACTACCGTGCATCACTTCACCTGCCTCTCTTCTTACCCTGATGCGCCCATCACTCTGGAACAGGGTAAATCTGGACTCATCAGACCACATGACCTTCTTCCATTGCTCCAGAGTCCAATCTTTATGCTCCCTAACAAACTGAAGCCTTTTTTTCTGGTTAGCCTCACTGATTAGTGGTTTTCTTAAGGCTACACAGCTGTTCAGTCCCAATCCCTTCAGTTCCCTTCTCATTGTGCGTGTGGAAATGCTCTTACTTTCACTATTAAACATAGCCCTGAGTTCTACTGTTGTTTTTCTTCCATTTGATCTCACCACACGTTTAAGTGATCGCCGATCACCATCATTCAGGATTTTTTTCCTGCCACATTTCTTCCTGGAAGACGATGGGTCCCCACTATCCTTCCAGTTTTTAATAATGCGTTGGACAGTTCTTAACCCAATTTTAGTAGTTTCTGCATCAATCTCTTTAGATGTTTTCTCTGCTTGATGCCAATGATTTGACCCTTCTCAAACAGACTAACATCTTTTCCACGACCACAGGATGTGTCTTTCCACATGGTTGTTTAGGAAATGAGAAGCAACTCATTGCACCAGTTGGGGTTAAATAACTTGTTTCCAGCTGAAAGATAATCACCCATGCAGTAATTATCCAATAGGAGGCTCGTACCTATTTGCTTAGTTAAATCCAGGTGGCGACTTCTTTTTTTTGGCCAGGCAGTGTATATCTGATGCATCTAAACACCAGTCTACACTTAGATGTTGCTAAATTCAAAACAACACATCATTTATCTTTCTTGTGGCTTCCTCACAGCCTCCACATTCAATTATTAAACTACTTCTTCTTTAAAATATGTTAAGCTCTGTAAAGTGATACCAAAGGTTCAGAGGTGTGCACAGATGTTTTGAAGGGTAGGGGAGAAAGGGGAAAAAAGCCACATACAGCACTGGTTTTGACTCTTAAGAGGGCACTTATGCACATTTTGGCTCCCAGCAGGACACTGTAGCCCAAGTTTGGTGCCAAGGAGCACATTTTATCAAGGAGTTTCGTCTCCTGGGAGGACACTTTTGACACCCCGGAGCACCTCAGTCCGAGTTTTGTTGCTCAAGGGGGCGCTCTAGCCTGTGTTTTAGCTCCCGAGAGGACTCTTTTGCATATTTTGGCTCCAAAGGGTGCGTTAAAGCACATTTAATTGGTTCCTGGGAGATCACTTAAGCATGTGTTTTGGCTTCCAGGAGGGTAGTTTGGCGTGCTTTAACCAGCAGAAGGGGTGGATAAGAATGGCTCACCAACCAGGGGGGCACTTATGCACATTTTGGCTCCCTAGAGCGCAATTTAGCACAAGTCTGGTACCAAGGAATACACACTCTGTAAAAAAAAAAAAAAGTTGTGCAAACTCAAAATTTCAAGGCAGCTGTCTGCACCGGATTTTTGAGTTTTGAGGCCAACTAAAAATCCTGAGTTTAAACAAATTAGTACATTTTTGTTAAGATAACTTATAATTCATATGTAATGTAACTTGAGAAAGTTTTGAGCTCTACAAACCATGAATCCACTGAAAGCACTGGTGGGATTCAAACCTCTGACCTCAGACTCATAGATTATGACTTTTCCGCGAAGCTACATCTGTGCACCAATGGTGTAGTTATCATTTAATAAACTCATTATTAGTTGCGCAACTCTAAAACTGTTTTTTTTTTTCATAATCTTTGTTGAAGATTTTTCAATACAACACACATTGTTATTTCTCTGTGCACACCACTGCAAAGGTTTCTGTCTGACAGCAGAAGAAGTTTAACATTTGTGGAAAAAAAAAAAAAGTGAAATGTCCCTGTGTGACCTCTTATTTGCAGAGCTGTGAAGGAATGGGGAGACGGGATCAGAGGTCTGTCCTTGAATGCAGCACGTTACGCCCTCATCAGGCTGGAGGAGGCGCCGCTGCACACCAAAAACTGGAGGTGAGCCTGAGCGATATGATAGACTATTATTTGGTTTAGTCCAAATATGAAAGATGTGTGGCTTTCATTTAAACCAGTGTTTCTCAACCTCTGGGTCGAGACCCCATGTGGGGTCGCCAGGAATCAAGAAAGGGGTCCCCTGAAATGTCTAGCAACAGATAAAATAAAAGAAAAACTGATTCGAAAATTTTCATCAGTGATTATTATTCTTTTTAAAATTAAAACAACACACCTAAAAACTGTATTCTATATGCTTAAGTATTTAGTTATCATTTTATAATTAAGAATTTTAGTATTTCCAGTATTGTGTTATTTAGTTTTTCTGTAACTCATTTTTTTTAATGTATTTTAGTATTTCATTATTATGTATTTTAGTGTTTTTTTGTGCTTTTTTTATTTGTATGTAAGCAATTTTATTTTTATTTCCATTACTTTCAAGCAGTAGACCAAATTTACAGTACAATACTGAGCTTTGTGCTGTTTTGCTCTTATTTGTCTACAGTTTCTTACATTGTTTATTGCTCTATGTGCCTTTAAGTGTCTCTTGGGGATAAGTACTGTTTTTGAATTTGAAAGTTCACTTAGAACAAAGTCTATATCCTGATCAGGGAAAATTAAATTGTCACTTTTTAACTAATCCTGGCTACTCTGTATTTACAACACAGTATAAAAACATTAAAAAAAAAAGATTAAAAAAAAAGTGTCTCCGGGGTCCCCAGAAAGTTGTGATGACAGACAGTGTTTCATCTGGCACAACGTATTTGTTTTTAGCATTGATTTTAAACTGCTGGTGAAAAAGTTCATGTTTAGACAGAAATTAGTGAGGATGTTAGAAAATCATTTTAAGGTCATAAAATTGAAATATAAAAGGAAATCACAGTCTGAGATTAATAAAAAGTAATGGGTAGTCAGGCTTTGATCTCACCACCTCCTCAGTAAAAATCCGCCTGCTTTCCTTGAGTCTTGAGGCCCCATTGTTTAAATCAGAGTCTTGTTCCAGTCACTGCCTCAAGCCGAAACAAAGAGCTGGTTTATCCGTTTAATAACTCACTAATTTTAACCCTGCAGCCCCTGATTTCTCTTTTTGATACTATTCATTTTATTTTTCTTGCCTATGAAAAATCTTAAAAAAAAAAAAAAAAGTCATACAGAAATTATTTTTTAGAATTATACTGCTGACTGACTAAAAAAAACACATAAGGTATAGGTAAAATGGTTTGTTTTTGTATTTCTAAATTTAGGTTAATTTCGTGCTGTGATTCCAAATAAGAACAAATACATTTTTAAAAGGGGAAGGATTAAATAAGTGTGCACGTCTCCTTTCTGTCTTACAAACATGTGAACTGGGAGAATAAAATATAGATGTACTCTGTCTTGTATTGTTTTTATGTTTTTCCTATTTTTATTTTGACAATCACTTATTGTATTTTTGTCCTTTTTTGTATAGTTTTCTTCCCCTTTTTAATTTTTTTTTTTGCTTTTAGTTTGCCATGTTCAAAAAAAAAAAAAGAAAAAAGAAAAAATCAAAATTAATCATAGTTTAATGTTAATGAAATGCTTTATCTGTAATAGTCCCATGAGATGTGAAATCTTGGTTTGGAGCTGGTACTATAAACACAAATTATATAAAACACAGACACATGTACACAAAGCAAAAGTGATAGTGGTGAAAATAATAGAAATAAGAGAGAACAAAGGCCAAATGAGAAAACAAACTAAACAAAATGCAGCTTTTGATCCAAGAGATGTTGCAAGAGTTAATTCATCCTCAGCCTCCAGACAGTCTACTTTTTTTCCACACTCATTTTTTCTTTTCTTTTTTCTTCCAAACTCTTTTTTTATTTAATTTTTTGTAAAGATACAGATACATCTTTTAAAAATAGGCATTATATAAAATTGATACACATAGTGTTAAATATATAAATGAATAATAGTCAAAGTACCAAATAAAACAAAACAAAAGCAGTAATAGTAGTAATAATGATGATAATCAATAATTATAATAACAATAATAGCAAGAATAATAGAAATAACAAAAGATTTATATTAATAACAGTAATGATAATAATAATAATAATAATAGTAATATTAATGATAAAAATAGTGCCAGTAATATGGAAATAGGAAAAAAAAGAAAAAGAATATATCTGCCAAATTTAATATTAAAAAAGGTTAATAGTAATAGAACAAAACAAAACGTGGTCTTCCAAAAGATACAAACACAAAGATCCTAAATTCCAGTCACCCAGAGGACTTACACCCAAGAGGAACAACTACATGGTCCCATATACTATGACCCCATACAGTTCTCCCAGATAGAAAAAGAAAATGAGAGGAGAAGAAAATAAAAGCAAAAAAAAACAGACAACCCCACCCCCACCCCCCCATACAAAAATGAAAATTCTGACGTTATCAGCAAGACAAGATATGGCTTCTACTTACAATACATCTTGAAATTGCAAGGACTTAACAAAATCAAAAAGTGGCTGCTAGATCCTCAAAAATTTAGAGGTAGAGCCTCGCAATGTGTGCTTATCTTCTCCAGCTAAAGCGAAGAGCGTCCCTGATCCAAGCCTCAAATGATGGGGGAGATGGTAGCTTCCAACGGAGTAATATTAGACGCCTGGCTAACAAAGTTAGAAAAGCAATGAAGTCAACTTTAAGTTTTGGTGTGCGTATTTGAGATGGAAGTATTCCAAAAAGAGCTGTTAAAGGAGACGGATCTACAGAGATTTGAAGCACCTTTGATAGAGTATAGAAAACCTGTGACCAGTAATTCTGAAGCGATGGGCAGGACCAGAGCATGTGAATTAGTGAAGCAGGTGTTTGTTTACATCGACCACAAGCAGGACTGACATCAGGGTAGATTTCAGAGAGTCTTAGTTTGGTCCAATAAGTCCGATGAAGGATTTTACCCACACTCATTTTTTCTCGCCTTCTGATCTTGCAGCTGTATTTTTTTACATATATATTCATCCAGGTTATATTTTGGGTCCTTTTGTGAACACGTCTTTTCCCCTCAGGCCTCAGCTGCTGGTGTTGTGTAAGCTGGACTCAGACCTGGCAGTGAAACACCCTCGTCTGCTCACCTTCAGCACGCAGCTGAAAGCAGGAAAAGGGCTGACCATCGTCTGTTCGGTGCTCGAGGGAACCTACATGACCCGAGGGAAGGACGTGAAGACCGGAGAACAGGTCTGTCAACATGTCCGGCTGTCTGCTCTGCCTTTTTATCCATCTGAATTGTTTCCCAGAGGGCTGCAAAGCATGTCAAGATGCCAAAAGGCTACATGCTGCTTAAAGAGCATATTGCAGGTTAAATACAGCTTCAAATAAAATCATAGGAAAGTTAATCAAAAAGAATGTCCCGAAGGAATGTTCGAAATTTCTGAACCACAGAGTCTACTGGAGATGTTTTGGTAGGTTTGTTTTTTACTTCCTTATCAAAAAAACAGCATTGGGTCATGAGGTCAGTCAGGGGAGCAACTGCTGAAAACTCCTTCATTTAACATAAACATCAACATCAACATAGATCAAACTAGAGCTGAACAATTTTCGAAAAAAGATCTAAATGCGATTTTTCTGGCAGATATTGAGATTTCAATTCCATTCACGATTTTCTTCAAATCAAGCTTCGGTGAAGATTTTCACAATGTACAGTGACATTACAGATAATTACATCAAACTATTGAAACATCAAAAGCTTTTACTCGAATGCAAGGATAAAAACTGAAGGTAAGAATTATTTCTATCTTCTACATAAAGGGTCGATATTTTGAGATAAAAAGTGGAACTTTTGAGAAATAAAGACAAATTTCAGAGACAAAAAAAATCCAAATTTTGAGATTAAAAAAATCCAAATTTTAGGGAAATCCATTCAACATTATGTGAAGAAAGTCTGAACTTTCACATTTAAGGTCAACATGTGAAGATGAAGAGAAAAGTCTAAGATAAAAAAAGTCATATTTTGAGCTAAAACATCAACTTTTTGAAATAAGGGCATCATTTTGGATAAAAAGTTGATATTTTGGTGTGAAAAGTCAAAATTCTAAGATTTATGAGAACTTAAGACAATATTATTAGATACTAGGCAAAGTTCTGAAAAAAAATTGAAGATTTTGAGATAAATAGTCAACATTTGACTTTTCTCAAAACCCTGAGTCCAACACCTCCACAGTCTGACTTTTAAATACAGTTCTTGCTATTTTTAAACCAGACTTTTTGATTGTATTTTTAGTTATAACAATTGGAGAACAAAAGGAGCCAACTTAGACTCCTAAATTTTAAAAACAAATTAAGTGCAAAATATCCTTAACTGTGTTAAGTCAAAAAAGATAAATAAAATACAAAACAATTTAAAAAAAAACTAGGAATGAGAAAAAAAACATAATTCAACAATCCTAAGGACAAAAGGATCTTTCCCAACAGTTTAATACTCAACACATGTGCGTGAAACAGCTGACAAAACAGATCCTGGTTTAGTCAGGAGCAAAAAAAATCACAGCTTTGGCGATCACATGATCATGATGTTTGAAATTGCGATTTGGATCAGAAAACGATAAATCTTTCAGCCCTAGATCAAACTGTAACGGCTTTCAATGAAGAGGGAGAAAATCTGTTTTCATACACATTTGAGGGTCTTCAGGTTTAAAATGATGAAACATTTAGACAAGATGAAGAGCAGGAGCAGGGCAGGATTAGGAGGAGTAATGGATGAAGGAGAGCAGGGAGCTATGGTGTGAGGAGAACCAGAGCGAGTCCTGGTGAGTGACCAACATTAGCCAGAGACATGGAGTCTAATGATGCTGTTCACATCAGCGTATTTAAAGTTTGAACTCAGAAACAGTAACTTAAAAAGTCTGTAGTAAGTGTAAGTGCTGACCACAAACCAGTCAGTTGTAAGGGAGTGCCTTGTAAAAACGCCAAATCTGAACTAAGGTTTTCATCATCGGGTGTGTGAGAGTGATAAGAGGTGATATCACTTTGGTGATATCGTGTATTCAACAAACACTTTTTCTACCTGTTTAAATTCAGATATCCACTAGGGTTAGAACGCAAAAAAGCAAGACTTACAGTGCTCAGATAATGTTCCTGTTGGGATGAATCTTTGAAAAATCCTAGTTTCCATCTGACACTGGGAGCAGGGCTGTGGGCTGCTGCTGCTGCCGTGAACCTGTCGCTGCCTGGTACCTCACCCCCATCATGTCACCAGGTCCTGGCTCCAGTATCTGATCCTGAACTCCATCATATCACCAGGAACATAGTCTGTTTTCCAAACCGCCTACTACACTCGCAGTGCCTACTACTGTAGCTGAAATCCAGTCTGTAGTAGGCAGTATGTGAAAACTTGGGAGATCTGTAGTATAATACAAGTTCCCTGATGACCTACTGATCCGGGAAAATTTGGACCAGTCTACCTGGCGTACTGTTTCCCACAATGCACGGCACTAATGCCGTTTGTCAGTTTGGGGGCGCTCAGGTTGAGGTGAATTACTGACACCTACTGGAATAAATCAGCTCAACTACAACACAACAACAAAAATGTGAAACGGTCCCAGAGATAAAAGTGAAGTGACAGGAAAGAAACAGCGGTAAATCTGCTCACTTCATCATGAAAGAGCTGTTTACTTTTACCAAATTCACAAAAGCCCGTAAATCATTCATCACTTTTTATTTTCAACTAACAGCCTACGTGGGTAATGAGGACGCAGTTTTTACACCAGCTGTAAAAAATAAAAAGTGAGTTTGTTTCAGATTTATTTTCAATACACGATAACTTTTGGTGCAAGATAAAAAATCAAATATGGAGATTTTGCTGTAATAAACTTCCATACCTTTGCAAATTTGATAAAATCAGGACTCTAATCTCTCCCTGAATTTGTTGTTTTTCTAAATTAAAAATGTTCCTTGAACCACTAAAAATCATGAAAACACCAAAATTAAAAAGAAAAGAAAAGAAAAAATAACTCTCAAAAATATTTACAACTACTATTCCTTTCCCATGCATAATTTCATTTATTTATTTTCCTTTGTATCTCATTGACATCTAATTTAACTTATCTACTTTTATTGCTCCTGTAACTTCACCACTGATGGATGTGGTGAATTAATGACTGAAATATACTCATAGATTTATTTATGATAAAGTTAAAACATTAGAAAAAAACCCATCAGCTCCACTTCCTGAAACAGAAATCCAGAGTAGTATACTACTGAACAGGTCCAACAAAACAGTCATACTACATACCACATGTGAAAGTAGTAGGTAGAAGGTAGTGCCTACCAAGAGAGCAGAGAAGAAGGAAGAGACTAATAAGAGGAGCGATAATCGAGGAAACATGAGAGCTGCCTTCATGGAAGTTTTTCACAGACAGACACGCCCCCACACAGGGAATCAGTCACTGATTGGACGCTGCAGCGACTCTCTGACATTTCATATCAGCGGGGTTAAATGATAGAGAGAAGACAGAGCTGAAATCAGTTTGAGGATAAATCTGAAACAGGTCAGAAAGCTGGGATTAAAAACATGTTTGATGTGAGTTTGAAGCAATAAATGCTGAATACAACTGTAATTACATCAATAAAACTACTACTACTACTACTACTACTTTTTTTCCACCCATGTAGAGATAAAGCCCCGTTTCTTCAGCTGCAGAAAAACAAACCCGAGCACAGGAGAGAACTCTTTCCTTCTTTTGAGGAAAAGGTGGACTTGATGTCCTGATAAGTTGCTATTTTTGCATCCAGCTTAAGATCCAGAACACAATATTGAACCATCTCAATGAATGTTTCAATTAAATTAAACTCATCAAACTTGTAGAAACACAACAAACATGACTGGAAACAACCGCTCCCATTCACTATCTCCAACATACACATTAGATCAGAGCCAAGCTGAGAACGTCGTCCCTTTAGTGACGTCAAATGATGCAATGTTGAAAAAAAAGAGCATTTAGAATAGCTACACTGAAAACAGCCTCTTTATCCTCTAAATTTGTGCCTTTTTATAGCAAATAATAAAAAAAATCAGTGATTGAGTTATTCTACAGCCACTATCAGACCATGATGAGTGTTAATCAAAAAAGAAATGTATCCTGCAATTTGCTCTTGAAGTCAGAAATGAGGGGGTTATATTTGTATTTTCACCCCTGACAGTGACAGAGAGTTTATCATCCTCTCACCATCCTCTCTCTCTCTCTACTCTGCTTGCCTCTCTCAGAACTTAAAAGCCGCCATGGTAGCAGAGAAGATGAAAGGTTTCTCTCACGTGGTCGTGTCGTCCAACCTTCGAGATGGTTTCTCTCTGCTCATCCAGTCCGCTGGGCTCGGGGGAATGAAGCACAACGCTGTGCTGATGGCCTGGCCTGCAGGCTGGAAACACGCCAGAGACTCCTTAGCACGGAGGAACTTTATAGGTAGGAGTGTTTGTTACATCCTCAAACAAGGCAGCATGAAAGCAACCGCACCGTTAATCAGCAGATCCAGCTCACCTTTAATACTCTTACAATGACCTTTTTCATAAGTTTAGATGATAAATTTGACTCGTAAAGGTGTCACGTCATCGAAGCTTTTCTTTGAAATGTGAATGGTTCGTTGTTCTTGAGTTTCAGCTGTTAACTGAACCAAAGAAGGTTTTGTTTTCTGCACATGAAAGGGGGACGGAAAGAAGGTCAGGGTGACAGCAGAGGGAGACACAGAGCTGAAAACATTTAACAACAATCATTTTACACAAAACATACTTCTTTTCATCCATTATGGAAAATTTATGAGGAGACAAATGGAGAAGCTAACAATCTACTTTTTTGCAAACAACCTTTATATAATTTTTACACAAGATTTATCAGATAATTTTTACACATGATTTATCATACAAGTTTTTACACACGATTTATTATATACTCATTTCACATTTGTGGTGTTACAAAGTCCTAACAGGTTTGTTGAAAGATCAGACTCAAGCATTTCCCCCCCTTTTCTTTTATGCAAGCTTCTCTGTTCCTCTGCAAGGTCAGTTTTACACACACAGGAACTGAACTCTCCATCTCTCTAACACACATACCTACACACACACACATTCACGTGCACACGCATACAGCTGACCTCATCTCCTCAGAACACACACACACACGAATACAGTTGCCTGGGAATCCTTATCTGAGTTTGCTGCCTTGGCAGGCGTACACACGCACGCACACACACACACACACACACACACACACACACACACACACAAACATAAACACCTGCAGAGGACAGTGACTCTGAACTGTACACTTCAAGATGTTTTTTTTAATAGCCAATCAAATGCCTGGGGATATGAAAAAATAGAAATTGTCCCCAAAAACAGCCAATAAATCATTTGATGGTGTCTAAAGTTATTAGAAACTCCCACATGAAATTGTATAAAAATTGATGCACAATCTGATTTCTTCAGTTCGACTCTGCAGACCTGAACTGCTTGTCACTTTTAAAGTGATCTGTGGACTTAACCTGCTGGACTCCTGCAACTTTCTGACTTAGTGCAATTTTTGAGACTCAACACTTAGGGCACTTTTTGAAAGGATCTGACTCTGATTCAAGGGGCTTCAAGCTTAACGACTGGATTTAACTGAACCACTGCCCAGAGGGGTAGTCGGGGATTTTAATCCTAAAAAATACGCAACATTAAATCCATCTCTCCTCTTCGGCTCACTTCACCAGATTATCCAGTTAACAGATTTTACCATCAGTATTTGCTGTTGTAAATTGATTAGATTGAATAGATTTAACTCGTTCTTCCTCCGTGCCTTCACAGAGACAGTGAGAGAAACGACAGCGGCTCATCAGGCTCTGATGGTCGCTAAAAACATCGATCATTTTCCGGGAAACCAGGAGCGTCTGAAGGAGGGATTCATCGACGTGTGGTGGATCGTTCACGACGGTGGACTGCTGATGCTGCTGCCATTTCTGCTCAGTCAACACAAGGTTTCTGTGCCGTTTCTCTTCTGGCTGTATAGAAAACTCATTTCTGCCAGTAAAAAAAAACACAAACTTGAAAAACTGGCTTTGTGGATATATATATATTTTTTTTCCCATATTAAGTCAAAATAATGAGAGTTCATGTGCTTCAGCTGGCATTGTAGTTCCTGCATCCCCCCACACAGTTTCTTCCTCAAAATCCTTTCAAGGATGTATCTGCTAAGCACTATCCCATATATATATATATATATATATATATATATATATACAGTGGGAGGAAAAAGTTAGTACACCCTTTGTAATTTTGTACATTTCTGCCAAAATTGGTCCTAAAATGTGGTCTGATCTTAACACAAATCACAAGAATGAGTAAACAGTGTCTGCTTAAACTAATACCACCCAAACAATTACATGTTATCATTTTTTTATTGGCCATAAGATGTTAACATTCACATGACAGGGAGGAATAAGTAAGTACACCCTTGGATTCAATAGCTGGTGGACCCTCCTTTGGCAGCAATAACTTCAACTAGACATTTCCTGTAGCAGCAGATTAGGCGCGCACAACGATCAGGATGAATCTTGCACCATTCCTCTTCACAAAACTGCTGCAGTTCTGCAAGATTCTTGGGATGTCTGGTGTGAACAGCTTTCTTGACATCATGCCACAGCATTTCAATTGGGTTGAGGTCAGGACTTTGACTGGGCCATTCCAGAACATTTATTTTATTCTTCTGAAACCTTGCTGGAGTTGATTTGCTTCTGTGCTTGGGGTCGTTGTCCTGTTGCAGCACCCATCCTCTTTTGAGCTTCAACTGTTTGACAGATTGTCTCAGGTTTTTCTGCAAAATATCTTGGAAAATTTGTGAGTTCATTTTTCCATTGACGATGGCGAGCTGTCCAGGCCCTGAGGCAGCACAGCACCCCCGCACCATGATGCTCCCCCCACCATACTTAACAGTGGGAATAGGGTTTTGATGATGGTGTGCTGTTCCATTTTTCCTGCACACATGACGTTGTGTGTTCCCACCAAACAATTCAACTTTGGTTTCTAGTGAGGTGTCTTATAAAAGGGTCAACGTGACACTTCGTAGATCTACGAAAAAACGTTTGAAGTTTGCACGTCGTTACAAGAAAGGTCTGTCGTTACCGAAGGACGCACCACAAGACCCATGAAACCCATTTTTGTTTCATGTTTTACGTATTGTAGATGTGTCAACAGAGATGTTGGCATGTTCCAGTGATTTCTGTTAGTCTTTCGCTGACACTCTAGGCTTCTTCTTTACCTCATTGAGGATCCTGCGCTGTGCCCTTGGAGTCATCTTTACAGGGCCACCACTCCTTGGAAGAGAAGCAACAGTGCCCAACTGTCTCCATTTGTAGACAATTTTTCTCACCGTGGATTTGTGATCTTCAAGACTTTTAGAGATGGTTTTGTAACCTTTTCCAGCTTTACACAAATCAACAATTTTTGATCTTAGGTCTTCAGAGAATTCTTTTGAGCGAGGCATGGTGCACATTAGACAGTGCCCCTCATCAAGAGACAACTCTTAACTAGTGTGTGTTTTCAAGTGGGCAGGGCAACTTTAAGCCACACCTCATTAATTGAACTTCAGGTTGGCTCAAACCTGACTCATAAATTTGACTAACTAGCTCTTGGAGGATCCTTAGCTGGGGGGTGTACTTACTTATTCCTCCCTGTCATGTGAATGTTAACATCAAATGGCCAATAAAAATACGATAACATGTAATTGTTTGGGTGGCATTAGTTTAAGCAGACACTGTTTACTCATTCTTGTGATTTGAGCTAAGATCAGACCACATTTTAGGACCAAATTAGGCAGAAATGTACAAAATTACAAAGGGTGTACTTACTTTTTCCTCCCACTGATATATATATATATATATATATATATATATATATATATATATATATATATATATATATATATGGATCCTACACACAGTGAATGTCTTAAGGTGTTTCTACATGCTGTACCACAATGGTGGCTTGATTATTTCTCACTTGCCGGCTTCTGTTCTGCCATCTGCCATGCTATGTTTTGTTGTCTGCTGGCACGAGGTGATGATGTCACAGACAAGCAGACTGGGTCTATTTCCTAGTATCAATTCTTTCGATACATTGCTGTTTGAAACAATGTTAGATTGATTCATGTCATCTGAAAGGCCAACTTGCCAATTTCATATCAGTGTAGTTGGATCATAGGAATAGAAATCAATGCAACGATTTATGAGATGAATCGTTACACCCCTAGTAAGTACTCGTGGTGCACAGAGGGTTTTGTTTCCTCCTGGGGGGTCAAAATATGCTAAATGCTCAATGGTTTTAGTGCAGAGAGACAAAATAAATGTCTATAAAGCTTGCTTGATGAATGGTGCTGACAGTCTCGTTCCCTGACAGGTGTGGCGGAAGTGCAAAATGAGAATCTTCACAGTGGCTCAGATGGATGACAATTCGATCCAGATGAAGAAAGACCTCCAGAAGTTTCTCTACCATCTGCGCTTGGATGCAGTGGTGGAAGTGGTGGAAATGGTGAGACTTTATTCAAGGTTTTGAACATCCTTGATGCACTGCAGCTGTTATTTATTTTCTTTGCAGCAGATTTTGAAAACTTTGTGTTTTTCCCTTCAGCATGACAGCGACATATCGGCCTTTACTTATGAGAAGACGCTGATAATGGAGCAGAGGACAAAGATGTTGAAACAGATGCAGCTGTCTCGCACAGAGAGGGAAAGAGAGGTACTGATACACCTACATCACCCTATTTACACAAACAAAATCTAAAACAGTGTAAACATAAACAGGTAAGGTTTGAATAGTATTTAATGTTATTATACATATCAATGACAATGTACACAAGTCATTTACTTATATAAACTGTCCAACTTAATGAGCAGGTATTTTTTGTTCTAAGTAACAGCAAGATGGACCATAAGGAAATACAATTATTAACTGAACTGGGTTGGGGGGGCATTTCCTTTCAGCAAATGCAGGATGAAATGCTGAGCAAATACTTGATGTTAAAATGCTTTTCCAGAAAATACATCAATTCTCCCAAAAATTGTTAAAATTGCAAATTATTTTGGTATAAATGTGTTTATTTTCCTGATGTGCATTGGAAAAACACAAAAAATTGAAGAGAAAAGCTAAAATTGACACAATTTTACACAAAAACACAAGAATTGGGCCGGACATTAATGTTGTCACCATTCTAGAATTGTGGGTGAATTATTTAATTTCAAGCAGGCAGTGCTTCTTTAAACTCATCTGTGGAAAGTAATAGATGCTGGTAATATAGAAATCACACCTGATGCGTGTTAGGATGTATGATAATAATTGCAATTTTAGAGTTTTTCTCCCGTTTTTGTGTTTTTCCAATACACATCAAGGAAATAAACACATTCATTCCAAAAACATTTGCAATTGCAATAATTTTCAGGAGAAATGGTGTATTTTCTGGAAAAATTCCAGAGGTGCCAATACTTTTGTCCATGACTGTATAATATTTGTTATTCCTATGCTACAAAGAGGATCGACAAGCATACACAAGTCTCTAAAAGCACAAAAAAACCATCTTTAATGTCCCTCAACTAGAGAAAACTGTGAAGAATTGTTCCCCCTTTTCTACCTGTTGACTTCTGAACTTTTCCTCCTCCGTCCTCGCTTTGTAACTGGATCATGTGTCTAGATTCAGAGCATCACAGATGAGTCACGTCACTCCATAAAGAGGAAGAAGTCTTCAGCTCCCTCTCTCAACATCCCATGCATACCAGAGGAAGAGGTAGCCGTGGCAACCAAACAGCTGTTTGAAGCCAACAGTGATGTCATTCGATCCCTTCATTTCTCGTGCCATCATTCATGAATCCTCATCCATTCATAACTCGTGCATGGCCTCAGACAGCACTGTACTCAGCGCTCTTTATTCACTGCTGCCTGGTCTGTGACACAGGGGCCAAAACTGCCACTGCTGGGAGACAAATCATCACTGAGGTGTTGGTGGAGGGTCACACACTGTAACATCAACTCAGATTTTACAGTCTAACATATAGCAGAGTTATCTGACAAAGAAAATGTGTCTGCAGCTTGGACATATACCAAGCCAAACTCTATGGATGATTGAAATTAACTGCTAGTAACTTCACGTCGGTTTCAAATCTATCATTCATTCTTGATCTACATGTTTGAGAATAAACCTTTATGTAAGCAATTACTGTTAATTTACAGCAATTGCTTACAATGTAGGTTCATTACAGCAGTAATCTGCTGTTTTTAAATGAAATACAGCTTTGTACTGTACTAGTTAGCAATGCATTGTGGTCTGGTAAATTTGAAGCAAAAACACAAAGACCCATGACGGTATGCTAATTCTTTAAAATCATGGTAAAATACAGTATTTATGAAAGAGTGGGTGTGTTTTAGAGTTGGATGCAATGTGAGATGTAACCATGAGTGAAGAGGGCACACAGTGGAAATGAAACACTGCTGTACATGGATGAATCACATGGGTGACTTACAGTCATATATAGTAATCCAATGTGCTGTTTGTACATTACATTCAGAGGCCTTTTCATTTAGAGTTCAACAGTAGAAGATACCACGATTTAATGTGTACAGCCAGATTTTGCAAGGGCAAAGACAGCCTGTGTGACCTATGTGATACACCCATGTACAGCAGGGTCTCATGTCCACTATGTGCCCTCCTCACTTATGGTCACAAGGTGATGAACAGTAAAATACTGTAAATATCTGTAACAGTAAAATAAATGTATTTGCAGTAATATAATGGCAAACCTGGTCATCACATAGGGATTTCCTAATAGGTTCATGACACATTGTAGGGGCGGGCCTCAAACACCAAGGTCTACATATAGCTCTGCCTTCCTGACAGGCCTCTAGAGGGCTGGCCAATCAGAGTGAAGGGGGTTTGTAGAGTGGGGTGCTTTAAAGACACAGCAGCTATAAGAGACTGTGTTTTAAAACCATTAACTGTATAATAGTCTCCACCTCTTCACCTGTCTGCTCCTGAAACAGAGTTTTTTAGTAAATGCCGTTAGTGATATTAACAATCCAGACAGGCGACAGTTTTTGTACCAGGCCATAAGTCTGTGATTTTAGCCCTGGAAAATACCTTTTTTTTGTCTTGTCGTGTATGTGACTTCCAGTACTTCCAGAACCAGCTTCAAGCAGACACTTGATGAAAAGCAGTTTTCAGCACTTCAGCTTTGTCTCATATTTTCAGACTGGTGGTTGCTACTTGTGTTTAACTTTCTTGTTTTCTGGTGCTTTCTCCAGGAAAATCTTTTCATCCTTCCAGTATTTAATGAGATCACAAAACAAGTCTGAGTCTTCACTGTTCACTGTTCGCTGACAGAGGCAGCTTGTGCATTTGCATTTCTTTCCTCGCACAGTTCATCATCATTATCACCTGACTGCCATAAATAACATCACCCTCTTCACAGTATTCAGATGATCATCTCCTAATACAGCATGTCCTGAAGAAATGATGTCTTTTCAATGATGTCTATGTTTGTGATAATGCCGTGTGGTTAGAATTTTCTGATAAATCAAATTTAAATACAGAGAAGCACTTAACAGGAGTGTCTGATGTTTTATCTCATGACCTGTTTTTGTTTAGGCCCAGCTGATCCATGACAGAAACACAGCGTCTCACTCGGCCAATGAGAAAGCTGCAGGTGCTCCACCAGACAGAGTTCACATGACCTGGACCAAACACAAACTTATCAACGAGAAGAACAGGCAGAGAGAGAGCATGGGGGTGAAAGACATGTTCAGTATGAAGCCGTAAGTTGATCATAACCACGCTGTTTGTTTACTGGATCTAACAAGGTCAAACACAAGGTTAGACACTGTGACAGTGTAGGTACCAGATGTGCTCGGACAAGATAAGATATCTAATGTTCAAACTGGTCAACTTTATTGTTTTTGTGCAAATATTTGCTCATTTTGATTTTGATGCCTGCACACTTTTCAAAAAAGCTGGGACAGGGGCAACAAAAGACTAATAAAGTTGCTGAATGCTGAAAAAACAGCTGTTTGGATCATTCCACAGGTGAACAGCTTGATTTAAACAGGTGAGTGTCATGATTGGGTATAAAAGGAGCATCCCCAAAAGGCTCAGTCCTTCACAAGCAAAGATTCAACCAGGTTCACCACTTTGTCAACAACTGTGTGAAAAAAAAGTAGCAAGAACAGTGTTTCTCAACGTACAAATGCAAAGAATTTCAGGATTCCATCTTTTACAGTCTATAATACAATCAGAAAACTTAGGGAATCTGGAGAAATCTCTGCACATGAGCATCAAGGCCGAAAACCAACATTGAATGCCTCTGACCTTTGACCCCTCAGGCAGCGCTGCATTAAGAACCAACATCATTGTGTAAAGGATCTTACAGCGTGGGCTCAGGAACACTTCAGAAAACCATTGTCAGTTAACACAGTTCATCACTACATCTACAGGTGACAGTTCAAACTCTACCATGCAAAGACAAAGCCATACATCAACAACAGACAGAAACACAGCTGCCTTCTCTGGGCCTGAGCTCATCTGAAATGGACTGAGGCAAAGTGGAAAAGTCTGCTGTGGTCGGATGAAACCACATTTCAAATTGTTTTTGCAAATCATGGATGTGGTGTCCTCTGGGCAAAAGAGGGAAAAGACCATCCAGATTGTTATCAGCAAAGTTCAACAATAGCATCTGTGATGGTATGGGGGTGTGTAAGTGCCCATGGCATCATGGGTAATTTACAAATCTGTGATGGCGCCATCAATGCTGAAAGCTACATCCAGGTTTTGGAGCAACATCTGCCGTTATCCAAGCAACGTCTTTTTCAGGGATGTCACATGACACATTCTGCACCTGTTACAACAGTGTGGCTTCATAGTAAAAGAGTGCAGGTAGACTGACCTGCCTGCAGTCCAGAACTGTCTCCCATTGAAAATGTGTGGCACATTATGAAACACAAAAAAACAAAAACAGAGACCTCAGACTGTTGATCAACCGAAGTTGCCCATCAAGAAGAATGTGAAAGAATTCCAGCTCCAAAGCTTCAACAATTAGTGTCCTCAGTTCACAAACAGTGAGTGTTGTTGGAAGGAAAGGTAACAGTGAGAAACATGAACCTGGGCTAGCTTTTTTGAAACTTGTTTCAGGCATCAATTACAAAACAAGCAAATATTTGCACAAAAACAATAAAGTTTATCAGTTTGAAAATGACATATTTGGTCTTTGTGGGGTATTCAATTTATTGTATGCAGAACATGAATTAGATTTTTGGTCAAAGTCACCAAGAGGCTTTAAGCAGGTAAAAACCTCACATATAGCTTTTCTACATATCCTTCGGTAACTTTTTGAAAATCTGTTACCATGAATGATAATAATCATATCAATTGCATATTTGTAACATCAACTGTTAAAATTGACTGACATCTGTGAGCTTATTCACTGAGAACTAGCTCTTTCAGTGTCCAGTTAAGAAAAAAAAAAAGAAAGAACCATTGTTGAAATAATCAAATGAGCTGATAAACTCAGGCAGAGCTCACTCTCCTCATCATTTTGTTAACACTAGATACGTTGTTTTTCTTCCTCATTCTAGCGAGTGGGAGAATCTGTAAGTTAATTTCACTTTTTGTTATGTTTGCATCTGCATGAACTCTCCCTCCAGCACCTGTGTCGCATGCTTCTGTCCATCACAAACACAGTCTGCATGAGAGTTTTCAAGCTGCATGTGCGTCTTCGCTGCTTTTTCCCCAAAGATAATCAGATTCACCGATCACGTCCTCTGAGCTTCCTGTACATCGCTGATTCACACCTGTGATCGTGTCCAAAAATGAAGAGAATAATGGAAATAACCAGTGTTCTGTGGTGTTATGTAGTAACCAGTCCAACGTGCGGAGGATGCACACGGCGGTGAAGCTGAATGAAGTGGTGGTGAAGAGATCCCAGCATTCTCAGCTTGTCCTGCTCAACATGCCTGGACCACCCAGGAACAAGAAAGGCCATGAAAACTGTATCCTTTTGTTTGGCTTATGAGCTGTTCATGCTCATGATGGGAGGTTCGGCTCTGTCCAAAGAGCCCTCATTCCATATAGAAGTGTTTGTTTGTGACATTAGATCTTCAAAAACAAAAATCTGATGGTGTCAGGATCATAGACTGTATAATGAGTGGACGTGACGACGTTCGGCTCAAACTGAAGCCTCCAGCAGATGCCCCGCCCCCTGGTGTCTGGCTGCAGTATAGGTCATAAGCCCCGCCCCCTGGTGTCTGGCTGCAGTATAGGTCATAAGCCCCGCCTCCCCATGTATTCCAGATATGAGCCGGGAAAACTTTAAAAAATTACGATGCCTTGTAGAAACGTTTCTCTCATCCTTACACTAAGGTAGTATGATGATGTCATTTGGCTGCATGGTGTTCGGGTGTTTTTTTTCCTGAGAAGTTAGTTTCTCATTAGTTATTGGACGTTAAAAACCGCGATATAAGTTTCGTTTTACTATAGTTGACAGCTGCCGTTCGTGAGTAGTTTTTATCGGGGATATAAGAAACTTGGGGAAAGAGCCAAAAGGAGACTAAACCTTCTGAAGAAGAAGAAATAAATATTTTTATTTCTCTTTTTTACTTGGCTCCACCAAATTCTCTACTGCGCAAACTCTGGCTGCACAATGGCGGCTAGAGAAACGGGGTTTTTTGGCTTCAAAAACAAAGAACGGTGACAGGCGGAAGCACGCTGTCCATTCTATATACAGTCATTGGTCAGAATCAAGAGATTAATCTTGAACAAGAAACAGAGAGGTGGACTCTTGTTCTACATCCATCTCTTGGTCCTTCTGAATCAGCGTATCATTTGTTCAATGAATATTCAATTGCAAACCAAAAAACAAAATGTTGAAAAATGATTCGTCTTCCAACAAAGTTGTGCAAAGTTGTGTTTACATACCCTAGCAGAGTTCATGATTTTTTTAGCCTTTTTTTTTTTAGACAATATAAATGATAACAAAAACTCTTCTGTCACTCATGGTGAGTGTTTGGATGAAGCCATTCATCAACAACTAACTGTGTTTACTCCTTTTAAATCACAACAGAAATTATCAAAAAGATTCTGATCGAAAGTTTACATTCCTCAGTTTTGATTACCCTGCATTTCCCCCTTTATTATCAATAACAGCTTGAAGTCTTTTGTGGTCGTTGTGGATGAGGGTCTTTATTTTCTCAGATGGTAAAACTGCCCATTCTTCTTGGCAAAAAGTCTCCAGCTCCTGTAAATTCTTGGGCTGTTTTGCATGAACTGCAGGTTTGAGATCTCCCCAGAGTGGCTCAATGATATTGAGGTCAAGAGACTAAGGCCCCATCCACACAAAGACAAAACGAGGTCAAAACGCATACGTTTTTTGCTGAATCTGCGTATCATCCATAGGAAGACGGCGTTTTGTGGGTCTGTAAACGATCATTTCTGAAACCAGGTTCCAAAGTGGGAAGATTTAGAAACGCCGTATACGTGGCTCTGTGTAAACTGGCTCTCTGCAACTTTTCAGATACGCTGACGTCACATTTTCCACATCATCATTAATATGCATGCATCACAAGCGGCACTATGGCAACAAGAACAACAATAATGGCGGCGTACAATCTCTGCTTACAACTTTTGCCAAAAGTGTTCATGCCCACTGTTTTTTCTTCTGTTTCCGCTTGTTTCCCTCATATCATTACAGCGCCCCTAGAGGTCTGGCAAGTGTTTTACAGCATCTTGATGCGTATCGAGTGCATTCATATAGACGCACACATTTTCTGAGACGCCTTCAACTTTATGACGATCGTTATGGAAACTGTTGAGCGTTTTGACTACGTGTGGATGGGGCCTGAGATGGCCACTCTAGAACCTTCATTTTATTCTGCTGTAGCCAATGGCAGGTTGACTTGGCCTTGTGTTTTAGATCATTGTCATGTTGGAACGTCAATGTACATCCCATGCACAGTCAATTATGTCACCTTTAATGCATAGTTGAGTTTGGGGATGTCTTTGTTTTAACAACTTGGCATTTACAAAGACAGGTTATGTTGTCTTTGTAAATGTCAAGTTGTTATAACCATGCCAACCTTGCATTAAAGGTGACTGAATGACACTTCATGACAACATTCATTAATATGAGTGAAGCCTCCTTTAACTTAATGACAGATGTCATATCATGTTTATGACAATGCTATGTCAGTCTTATACCAAATAAACACATTTAGATGCATGTGTGATGGCTCGATATTATTGTAGTTGGGGTAAAAAGCACAAGTTTCTTTGGAAGGAAGCATTCAAATTAAAAATTATACTGAAGGAAAACACATCCATAGATGCTAATGACAATAAATAAACCCAAAATTGTGTGATGTTGTATCAGTAACAAACAGTGTGACCTTAACCAGGATGTTTCTATCAGACATGGAGTTCCTGGAAGTCCTGATGGATGGACTGGACTGTGTCCTGTTGGTCCGTGGAGGAGGGCGGGAGGTCATCACCATCTACTCCTAGCACCGACAGGGTTCTTTATTATTCATATTAGGACTAGAAGGGAACATCGTTGGACTGCAGGACCTCAGTGAAAGAGGAGGACTTAGCTGAATGAAAAACAAGCAAAGTAAACCCCTCTTCCTCTCTCAGGAGAGGAAAAGCAGCAGAGACACTCTGGTTTTGGAGAATCTTGTTTCCTCAGTACATACGGGTGTGTCTGCAGCTCAGACTGAGTCTGCTGTGTGTTGTTAGGGGAGCAGAGTTCTCCTGCAGGGGCATCTTTCCTCAAACACATCCAAACACTGTAGCACTAATGCAGAGACGCTTTTTTTTCTTTCACACTGTTTTTCTGGACGTGTCATCACTGTATTCTCCTAATTGGAGGAAAGACGCCCATTTGAAAACACTGTCAACTCAAAGTGCCATCGTATATATAATGTTTCAAAAGCACAGAAAAACTGACTCTGAAGTCCTGGGATGGACTGAGTAGGATTTAAATAACTTTTATCATGTCTTTATCTGTCAGAGTTGATAAGTGACAGGACATGGACCAAAGTCTTTAAGAGTGAGATATTTTTTTAGTTTTAATCAGCTGTTTCTGTTGTCACATATATTGTCAGTGTGATCAAAAAGGAAGAGTAAGTAAAAATGTTCGTGCAACTTTAATATTTTTAGCATTTCAGGAAGTGTTAGTTGTATTTTAGATGTATTTTGTTTTATTTTTGTGCGTCTGAGTGAATAGTTTAGTGGACTTGTGAGGTCAGGTCTTAACCTGCCTGTGTGCATGTCTGAGGAAAGCTGAGAAACCTTGTATAGATTGTACAGCTCAGCAAAGACTTTTTAACTCACTGTGTGTCATGTTTTAGTGTAACAAAGAACAATAAACAGATTCACAAAGAAGCCAGATACTCTTGAGTGGAAAGTTGTTTCTCTTTTTTGATATTCCTGAATGAGTAATGATGATGGTCATGGTAAAATAAAAGTGTGTTCAGTAAGTTACGGATGCTTTTGTTCAAATACACTTCTATCTGATAACTACATAACTTCAACCCCATGGGAAATATGTGTATCTATACAATATACTCATGCATGACTGAAGCACATAAGATCACAGCATTAAATTGTTTGTCTGTTAATCCAACATCAGCAGTGAATTACGTTAGAAGGTGCTCGACATCCCTTAAAGACCTTTAAGTCTCTTGGTTATTTAAATGTAACAGCTTTTGGGTAATTGACAAAAAGAGGGTCTAAAACCTTATTTTTAAAAAGTTCTTTGAAAATGGATAAAAACATATTTCTGAGAGAAGAATTATGTTTTCTAACAGATTTCAGTAGTTGACCAACATTTCAAAAATTCTAGGTTCATTATTTTTTAGTATTTTTAATTTGAGCACCCAAAAATGTCAGGTGGTGCAACCAAATATATGAAAATATATTTATATGTTCCTGTTATTTTTTCTGTGTGAAATTATTGGCAAGTATCTCTCAAGTGTCTGTAGTGACTCATACATTTTCATTTTGTATTTCGTTTCTTTTATTTGTGAATGAGATAAATAATTTGATGTTAAAATAACATTTCACATTATTACATTGGTTGTACCACCTGACATGGAAATTGTTCCAGTCACCAATGAACACTTTTTTGGAAAAAATAGTCATAAAGTCTCTTTAGATGTTTGAAAAGGTGAACCAGTGTTTACAGTAAACCCGAGGAGACCGACTACGTCGAAGGACAAAGGAGTTTTATTCTCTTCACTTTAAAATAAAAGTCTAATGTTACGGTTGCACCACCCTGACATTTGACAAGGTGAAAATTACGGGACAAAAGTTTTTTTTTTTAAAGAGTTGTCGAAATTTTAAGAAAAATAAACGTTTCTTACAAAATAAATTTTTCCAAGTTCGTATTTTATTACGGTGACATAAAAATTAAAGGTAAATGTTATTGACTGTAAGTTAAAAATCTCAAATTAATGACACCTATGAACAGTCCTGCCAACGTGGTGGACTCTAAAACCCCCAAACTCCTTGGTTTTGTGAAAAAAACATGTTATATTTTAATAGTTAAAATATGTGTTCAAATAACACAGGTTTCATAGAATAAAGAAATACATGTGATGAAATACTCAATTCATGATGGAAGGAAATATTGCACTCGGACACAAAAAAAGGGGCATCACGTCATTAACCCTTTTACATGGACAGACACACACAAGGACACTGTCACCACCACCACGTTTGACTGTCAGCACCATGCACTTTTCTTTGAACTCCTCACCTTTGCCATGCCATACAATTTTGAAGCCATCAGTCCCAAAAAGATTCAGTCTTGAATAAATTTGTTCGGAAAAGTACATTTAGTGCGTGCAAATTCACAAATCTTGTTTGCAATCAATGGGCCACATTTGCGGGAGTATTTTGTAGTACACTGTCCCATGGAGTAGGGCTGAACGTTTTATCATTTTCTGATCGAAATCACAATTTCAAACATCGCGATCATGTGATCGCTAAAGCTTTTATTTTTTTTTTTTTGCTCCTGACTGACCCAGGATCTGTTATATCTGCTGTTTCACACACACCTGTCTTGAGTGTAAAACTGTTGGGAAAACCCCTTTTTTTTCCTTGGGATTGTTGAATTTTGTTTGTTTTCTTTTATTTAACTTGACACAATTAAGAATATTTTGCACGACATTATTTTTAAAAGTTAAGAGTCAAAGATTGTTCTTTTTGTTCTTCAGTTTTTATAACTAAAAATACACTTTGAAAAGCCCGGTTTAGAAATAGCAGGAATAAGTGTTAGACTCAGGGTTTTGATAGACATCAAAATTCAACTATTTATCTAAAAATCTTATTTTTAATTTTTTTGCCTTTTATCCTATAAGTTTGTATTTATGTTGCAAAATTTTGACTTAAGTCTTAGAATTTTAACTTTTTATATCAAAATTTATACTTTAAATCTCAAACATTGCCTTTATTTCAACATGCACTTTTTATCTTAGACTTTTCATCTTAGAATTTTGACCTGAAATGAGAAAGTTTGGACTTTTTTCACATAATGTTAAATTGATTTCTTAAAATCTGACAGTTATTGACTTTTTGTCTTAAAGTTTTGTCTTTATTTCTCAAAATTACCACTTTTCATATTACTTTTATTTAAAAGTTTGAAACAATTCTCACCTTCAGGTTTCATTTTCATCCTCACATTAGAGTAAAAGCATTTGATGTTTCAATCGTTTGATATATATATTTTTGTCACGTTTGTAAATGTTGCTGTACATTGTGAAAACTTCACTAAAGTTTGATTTAAAGAAAATTGTGAATCGAATTGAAATTGCTATCTCTGCCAAAAAATTCGCAATTGGATTTTTTTTTCTAAAACTGTTCAGCCACTACCATGGAGTATTTAGATTCTGATAAGAAAGTAAAGGTTTTCTGACAAATCTGTTGGGATGTACTCATTTATGCTGAGCACTGTATAATATTCATGTAGATGTGAATATTAGGAGTCCTGCACCATAAGATCTAATCCATACACAGAAGAGCAATAAGACATATCTTTAAACAACTGTTGAAAATAATGTACAAACACACATCTACACATGACAACACTCCCAAAGTTTGAACATAATTGCTGCATTTTCAACAGATAAACACTTGAGAACTTAACCTTCCTCTTGTGTTAGGGTCGCCTCTGACCCGTTTTAGTTTTTAAATGCATAAAAGAATCACTTAAAATTGGTTTACTGCATCAAGGCGTCTTGACTTTGTCAGGAACGCTGATTCTAACAAAATTATAAAAAAAATTAAGAAAAATCTCAACATTATAAAATTCCCTGATTGAAATTTTGTTGCTTGTAGTGTTAGGGTCGGTTTTGACCGGTTATAAAAATAAGATTATAAACCAATATTTAGAGCCAAAATTGAAATCATAAGTGCACTGTCAGCCATCACAATGACAGACACCTCCTCTCCCAATCATGTGAGCTTCAGGGGACACTCATTTGTGTTTCCAATGCAAAAAGTATCTCTGCAAAGAACACACAAAAAGTGTCACTTTTTGCCACACAATGCATCTAAAAACATGCACGCTCACAAATAAATTTTTTGTTTTATGACCTGTTCTGTGTTTCTATGTGTTTATATTAAAGTTCTATTGCTGGCAAAATATATGTTTTTGTATTTTTTTGAAAAATATCTGTATGGGTCAAAACTGACCCTAACACCATTGATGCTACTATAGTTGCTAATTTTAAAATGAAAAAATAAATAGAGCAAATTTATTTCAGAGATGTGTTCTATACCCCTCAATAATAGGCAGGTAACACAAAAACCTTTGGTTTATTTATAGGATTCTCTTTAGGTTATTTTTTCTGCTTTTTACTGAAATCAAGAGGTATACTGCTAAACATTGGGCCCAGAGACCCACACCAAAAATATGAAACCCAACATTTTCATGGATAAGGAAGTCTAACAAGGAAACCAAGAGATAACAAAAAAAACACGATCATATGTTTTGTTTTTAGTGTATTTTAAAGCTTATTTAAGACGAGGGTCGAAACCGACCCACTAACACCGGGGAAGGTAGCAGAAAGCTAACACAGGAGGAGGGTTTAACCTACTTCCAGCTTTGTTTTTGAAAACAGTATTGTTCCTTTCAGACATGAAACTTGTACAATACATCTGTCTTTGTTACAACAAATAGACTATTTTTGATACTGTATCGCACCCTAACAACATGAAGTGTTTAATGGAAACTCCCACAGCATGACATGCAACGCGCAGACAGTCCGACAGTAAGCAGGAAGTGAGAGCAGAGGGGAAATGAGGCTGTGATTTCTCTGATTGCCCTCCTTTCATCTCATCTCTTTTGTGTAACATTTACCCTTCTTGTCCAGTTTAATGCATCAGAATCATGCTCAGATCTTTGTAACACATCTAATAACACGTCTTGTTAAAACTCATTGATTCCTGATATAACAGTCACCCAGGCGGCGGGAGATTCTTGTCAGATAGATTTGTTTTCTGTCTGACCCACATGAGAGCCGAGCTGTCGTCACCTCTTACATAAGCGGGGTGCAAGACAAAGGTTTTTAGTTTAATTAGGAATTTAGTAGTAACAGAGAACTAAACGTTTTCTTGTTTCCTTTAGAACCTCGACGTCGCCCTTCGAAAGTCCCCTTGAACCGGAACCTATTTATCGAAGGACAAACAGAGGGTGTCAACAATCGACCCAGTCGTGCGTGTCTTGTTGTTGTCAGGCGGCGAGACTACGCCATCTGTTGATGTTGAGACGACGTAACACATGACAGACACTAGGAAGACAGTTTCATGTCGGACAAAATACCACAGACTTTGAGTGAAATAACAAAGGGGTTACCCTCAAAACAGAACACGTACCTACGTGTGTTTATTTTCGTCGGTGTTAACGTTGAAATATTTTTACTTTTAGTGTGTCGACCACTTTTTGTTCTGCTGTTTCTGAGAGTTCACTGAGAATGCCTTTCTACAAATGTGCAGGTTTCACTATACTAAGTTCTATTATAAGATTTTATTTTATATTTTTGGAAATCAAAACAAGATGTAGAGTAGTGCAGCATCCAGAAACACTCCTACATAAGAGGTCGCTTATAAATTGAGCAAACTATCAAAGGGAAACCGTATCAGTGGTTCCTGGACTGTGGGACTCTGAGGAGAGTACTGGAGTTTTGACAAAAGGGTGCAGCGTGGCTCCATAAAAACAACACACACAATTCTGACGTGCAAGCAGAGGGTGGCAAAGTTTGTAAAACATCTGCAGAGTAAATCGAAAACAGATGCCATAATATAAAAAACACCACAAACTATGTCTTCCACTAACATTTGGCTGCTCTCACATGTGAAATTTGTAAGTGGTGTGTTGGAGTGTTACTTTTAATAACCTACAGAAGTGAGCAGAGTTGATGCTCCATGTCACACACTCAAAATACAATTCTGTGTTATTTGCCGGCAATGTTTCACAACCTTTGAGAGGAATTAAACAGGGATTCTTCATCAGAGGATGTTTCAGAGACAAATGTCAACCACTGAAAATTAAACCTTTTTGACATACAAGCACCTCTTTTACGTCTATGACACAATATGACACAATATGGTGTCATTTTGCATTAAACTTTTGCAAAATAACCCTTAAGTCCCCAACTCTAATTACAATGCTTAGACATATGTCCAGAATAGGGCTGCACGGTGGCGCAGCGGGTAGCGCTCCAGCCTCACAGCAAGAAGGTCGCCGGTTCGAAACCCCATTTGGCCTTTCTGTGTGTGTTCTCCCCGTGCATGCGTGGGTTCTCTCCGGGTACTCTGGCTTCCTCCGCAGACCTAAAACATACAGGTAGGTCAATTGATCACTCCAAATTAACCGTAGGTGTGAGTGTGTGCGTGAATGGTTCTTTGTCTATATGTCACCTCTGACTGGCAACCAATCCAGGGTGTACCTCGCCTCTCGCCCAATGACAGCTGGGATAGGCTCCAGCCACCCGCGACCCTGATTAGCAGGATAGACGGTATAGAAAATGGATGGATGTCCAGAATAGCTAAATAAATGGCTAAAATTTTCAGTAAACTGTAAAAAAATTGAAATTTTACACTTCTTTTCTCAATCATGGAATGTCATTGTTGTATCCCTCTAAAATGTAAATGTGATGACATGTATTGAACATAAGAAGTAATGTGTGCAACTGGGGTCTGGTCATGTTTTTGTTGCTTACCCTTCATACTCCATTTCTGCAAACACATTCGTAGAAGGAAACAGTGCTCTGGGACTTGTCAAAACACAATATGGAAATGTAACTTCTCAGTTTTTAAATGCAAAAGGCATGACTAATCTATTTGATCTGGTTTCAAATCTATTGCCAATCTAAACAGCACCAGCGCTACACAAGGCTGTAGGAGGTTAAGAACAAAAGCTGTAGCTTCTCAAGTGTCCATTAAAGGCTGAAATGATAAAATGATGATCTGCTCAGTGATCTCATCTCCCACCTGTGTCAGTCATCGTAGATTATTAACTTAAGAAAACAGTCTTTAAAGAACAACCACAACATGACGTCCTAAAATCCACTTAAAAATACAGGTGTGCAAAATCTTTTCTGTCACTCATGGATAGAGGTTGAGTGAAGCCATTTATTAACAAAAAACTGTGTTTACTCTTTTTAAAACAGAAACTTTAAAAAATGACCCTGATCAAAAGTTTGCATCCTCTGGTGATTTTGTCCTGATTACATGAACACAAGTTGATACAAATGTGTTTGAATGTCTACTAAAGGTAACCATCCTCACCTGTGATCTAATTGCTTGGAGTCAGTGTGTGTGTGTATAAAAGCTCAGTGAGTTTCTGAGCTCCCTTACATCTTTCACTCAATGCTGCACTGAAATTTTTGGATTTAGAGTCATGGGGAAAGCAAAAGGATTGTCAAAAAATCTGCAGGGAAAGGTAATCCAACTGTATAAAACAGGATATAAAAATATCCGAGGAACTGAGGATGCCAATGAGCAGTGTTCAAACTCTAATTAAAAAGTGGAAAATGAGGGATTCTGTTGAAACCAAACCATGGTCAGGTAGACCAACAAAAATTTCAGGTCCAACTGCAAGGAAAATTGTTCCAGATGCAAAGAAAAACCTTCGAATAACTTCAGCTGAAATACAGAACTCTCTGAATTTTTATGTTTTACCAAGATACACAATAAGGAGGCACTTGAGGAAAAAGAAAAATAGGCTATATGGTTGAGCTGCCAGAAGAAAGCGATTTTGATGCGACTGCCACAAAGTATCCCGCTTGCAATATGCCAAACAGCACAGAGACAAGCCTCAAAACTTCTGGAACAAAGTCATTTGAGGTGATGAGACCAAAATTAAACTTTTTGGCCACAACCATAAACGTTACATTTGGAGAGGAGTCAACAAGGCCTATGATGGAAGTTACACCATTCCTACTGTGAAACATGGAGGTGGATCACTGATGTTTTGGGGATGTGTGAGCTACAAAGGCTCAGGAAACTTGGTCAAAAATGATGGATGAAGGATGAATCCAGCATGTTATGAGAAAATACAGGAGGAAAATTTACACTCATCAGCCCAGAAGCTGCACATGAGACTTACAAGGATGTTCCAACATGACAATGATCCAAAACACAAGGCCAAGTCAACCTGCTATTGTCTACAGCAAAATAAAATGAAGGTTCTGGAGTGGTCATCGCAGTCTCCTGACCTCAATATCATTGAGTCACTCTGGGGAGATCTCAAACCTGCAGCTCATGCAAGAAAGCCCATGAATTTACAGAACCTGGAGGCTTTTTGCCAAGAAGAATGGTCGGTTTTACTATCTAAGATAATAAAGACCCTTCAAGCCGTCATTGATTTTAAAGGGGGAAATACAAGGTAACAAGAACTGGGGTATGTAAGCTTTTGAGAACAAATGTAGATAAATATTGATTGACTGAGTCATTACAAGCTAACATACTAATATGCCTCCACGCACATGACTAACATTATACCTGGTATGTGTATTCTCATTATTGTGGGTATAACGGCAATGCCGACTTCAGCATTCAGCTTTGAGTATTGCAGTACAGTACATCCCAGTAGACCCCCTTGTATCGCTGTTTGCTTGTTTTAATTTAACATTTTTTGTATACTCATATTTTAAATCCCTGAACTTATTAAAGTTTGATTCCATCCATCTCTGGAGAACTCGCCTGACAAACAGCTTACTATCAGTGGAGTTAATCTCAGCCATCATCTTCCCACAGCTTTCGCCGACCTTTCCACAGCGTCTGAAGCTGGGGTCAGACAGCATCTTCTTCTTTTTTTGGGAGAAAGAGTTTATCTGAGAGTGAGATCTGAGGGCAGAGCTGAAGAGGGAAAACACGAGTGGCTTAAGGACGGGAATGTGGTCTGAGAAGACAAAGGGGGAAGAGGAGGAAAGGGAGGGTATCTTTTCTTTCTCTCAGAGCCATTATCATTCCAGTATTCAAGGATTCAAGGATTCAAGGATTCAAGGAGTTTTATTGTCATACAACCCATGTAAAAACATGGGTGGGACGAAATTAGGTTACCCTGGTCCTGGAGCAAGCCCAATAGAATAATGAGAATAATAAATATAAATATATACAAATATACAATAAAAAAGAGAATAAAAGTAGAACACAATCAACTAGCTTTTTAACAAATAGACAGACTAAAATAATTTAACTGTGCAAAAAAAAATTGCAGTGTTCATTTGTCGGGGGGGCACTAAAGGGGACCACCAGAGTTCAACAGNCTGTGCCGCTTTCACCACCCTCTGCAGAGCCTTCTTCTCTGCCACAGAGCAGCTGCCGTGCCACACAGTGATGCAGGAACACAAGATGCTCTCCACCGCACACCTGTAGAACGCCGTTAGGACTGAGCTCCCCAGTCCGGCGCGCCTCAGCCTCCTGAGGAAGTAGAGGCGCTGGTGTGCCTTCCTGACCAGAGAGGAAGTGTTGGTGCTCCAGGTGAGGTCGTCCGAGATGTGCACGCCCAGATACTTGTAGCTGGAGACCACTTCCACCGCTGTTCCTCCGATGTGCAGGGAAGGGAGGAGATGTCTGCTCCTTCTGAAGTCCACGATAATAAGTCCACTGATAATAGTGGGGTGTTAACGTCACAACATGGATAATTTTACTGAGCCACCCCCTGACCCAGTCCACACTGACTTCAGGGAGAAAAATCACTTTGACTGGATCTTATGGTTGTATTTGAAAATGATGATAGCCTTGGTGCAAAGCCTGAAGCCACAGAGTCAAAAAGTGCTGTCTTGTGACTGCTTCCATTCTGTTGCTTTGAACCGAAGTATGACAACCTTATTTAATTTTGATTTACAACCAAAAACGTTTATCTTGCTCTATTTTCTTCAGATTGGTACGTCAAGAGAAACCACTCATTAAAGACGAATTAAAGTGATAATATTCAGATGTAACAGGGTTTATGGAAACAGCCAAGAGTCCTTTCAGAATACTCTTTAAATATTAATTATCTTTAAATATCTTCAACTTTAAACTGTTGATATATCTTTCCACCTATAATGCAAAATGTACATTTTTCTGTGGCTATTTTCAAAAACAGAGTTTTTAAGACAGTTTTATTTTTGCTAGGAACCATATATCTTCAAATTTAGATTTTTTATTTCTCTAAAGTCCAATTTTTAAAGATTTTCAAACAGAAAAACAATGCAACAAGGATATGAGTATTTCATGTAATGGATTTTTTTTTTCACCGTCATGAAACTGAACTGAAGTACAAATGTTGGCACCACTTTCACTTAAATCAATAAATCAATCAATAAAAACAGAGATTAAAGAGACTGCTAGGACTTTCTACATGATCTTAATCTTAATTTTAAATCTTAATTTTGTCAAGTAGATAAAGCAAAACTAAACACTCCATTTTTTTCAACATGGTAAATGAACTTTGCCAGAGTTTGGTTGAACTAGAAATATATGTCCTATGTAGTTCGTTTTGATCAGAAACATATTTAATGAATTAGAAACTACAAAAACTACTCCAAAGATATTATAGTCGAATTAGTATAGTTAATATACTTCGTACTCCCGAACGACCAGATGTGACAACCCACATCGGGTAGATGTGGTGCATCGTATCCGTCGTCCAAATTCCTGTGGTATTTTGACTGGCTAGTCAACACCATAGAGCAGAGTTAGTTGGTCCACACCTTTTAGTAAGGGCAGCCAGTCCACACCGACATGAACTGCTAACTTAAACAGCTTGTGCCACCCATGTGATTCATCCATGTACAGCAGGCTTTTATGTCCACCCCATGCCCTCCTCACTCATGGCAGCAAAGTATGGTAAGGAATTAAGTTCAGTTTCTGGTTTCANAAGCAAAACTAGTCTTTGTATAAATTACTTAATCTTTGATGTTTTTGATGAGGTTTCTATAATATCAGCTTAATCATATCAATTATATGAAGCATGAGGGCTTGCTGGTCTACACTGTTGGGTGTAGCCCATCTACACCACGTAGCATAGGCAGCAGGTTTAAGCTGTGGTATTTTGACTGGCTAGTCAACACCATAGAGCAGAGTTAGTTGGTCCACACCTTTTAGTAAGGGCAGCCAGTCCACACCGACATGAACTGCTAACTTAAACAGCTTGTGCCACCCATGTGATTCATCCATGTACAGCAGGCTTTTATGTCCACCCCATGCCCTCCTCACTCATGGCAGCAAAGTATGGTAAGGAATTAAGTTCAGTTTCTGGTTTCAGAAATACCAAATGAAACAGTAAAGATAACAAGATCATCTTTTGTTAAGGGAATGAACTCAAAAAGATTGCCTCACATTACTTCAATTATTTATATTCCAAAAATAATTCACACTGTCTTTTATTTTGAACAAATATTTTTTTACTTCAATACTAGATATATTTGTGTGAAGACACTAACTTGAATTTTTATTGTTGATTTCAGGGATTCAGGTTAGTTAAATTTACTTCTCCCCAGATTTTTTTTTCTCAGTGTGTTCTTGAGCCCATGCAGTAAGTCTCTCTACAGGGTCATGTATGTTTTTTGAAAAATCAATAAATTAAAATGTAAAGATGTATAAAACAGTTGCAGCTAGAGGGCTGGGTGGTGAAAAAACACCAGGAGCAGCTACAACTGCAAGGAGTCAGGGAGAACAACAAAAAGCAGTTTTTTTTTCCCATTTCTGACCTAACGTGGGGAACATTCAAGTTGGTTTGAAAAGTGTGTCTGACTAAAATTCATGTGTTAAAAATAAAGTTCTGAATCATAAGAAGGTACTTTCTATCAAACAACTTAAAGATGCTTCAGTTGTTCATCATTTGACAAAATACTAGTTGGTTGAGTCTAACTTTTTTTTTTTTTACATTGTCAGACACATCTGATGTTTCATGAGTGTCTGCTCCACCAGGTGAGACTCTTGAGTTGTTCACCACAGCCTTCCTTTTTTGTCGCTTTAACCTTTTTGAGTTTTAATTTGGAGGGATTTTCTTATCTGCATTGATGGCTTAGGGATGTAAATCCACTTCAGGCTTCCTAGAGCTCAGGTAAATCAAAACATTTGACTTGCTCCCAAATAAAGAAATGTTTATGAAGTGCACACAAAAGAACTGACAGGATGATGCCTCATGGTGCTCTGGGGAGTTCCTTCTTCTGTTGGCACACAGTCTAGTTATATGTGTGACTCTCCAAATGTCAGTAAAGCAGGGGTAGTACAGGTACAGTGAATGTCCTGGGGTGGCATGCTGCCTGAGACTTGTCAACTTGTATTAAAGCGATACACAGCATCCAACACCTGCATTCCTGTGCCTCAGTGCTACAAGCAGGGGCAGAGCTAGAGGGGTGGCTGGGGTGGCACTGGCCACCTCTTGAACCTGCCTGGATATCAGACCATAGTGCACTTGTGCTGAGATCGATGGTTAGGCTTTAGTTTCTCTTCTTTAAGTGTGCCTCTTACTCACTCACTCACTCATGAAATATTTTTTCTTTCGTCATATTTTTCAAGGTATAATGGATTTTCATAGGTGTTACTTCAGAAAACCATTTCTGTGTAAACTGTAAATAAAAATACAATATATACAATGATTTGCAAATCCTCTTTGACTTGTATTCAATTGATGTTCAAAATAGGAAACTGTACTGTTTTTGTACAAATATTTGTGTCTGCAACATGTTTCAAAAAAGCTGGGACAGGAGCAATAAAAGACTGGTAAAGTTGCTGAATGCTGACAAAACAGCTGTTTGGATCATTCCACAGGTGAACAGGTTCATTAGAAACAGGTGAGTGTCATGATTGGGTATAAAAGGAGCATCCCCAAAAGGCTCAGTCCTTCACAAGCAAAGGTTCAGCCAGGTTCACCACTTTGTCAACAACTGCGTGAAAAAAAGTAGTCCAACACTTTAAGAACAATGTTTCTCAACGTTCAATTGCAAGGTGTTAAGGGATTCCAACAACAGTCCATTATATCATCAAAAGATTTAGAGAATCTGGAGAAATCTCTGCATGTTACCAGCAAGGCTGAAAACCAACATTGAATGCCTGTGACCTTTAACCCCTCAGACTGCACTGCATTAAAAACCAACATCATTGTGTAAAGGATCTTACAGCGTGGGCTCAGGAACACTTCAGAAAACCATTGTCAGTTAACACAGTTCATCACTACATCTACAGGTGACAGTTCACACTCTATCATGTAAGACAAAGCCATACATCAACGAAATCTAGAATTGCGCGGCTTCTCTGGGCCTGAGCTCATCTGAAATGGACTGAGGCAAAGTGGAAAAGTCTGCTGTGGTCTGATGAGTCCACATTTCAATTTTTTTTTAAATCATGGATGTGGTGTCTTCCAGAAAAAAGAAGAAAAAGACCATCCAAGTTGTTACCAGCCAGAAGTTCAAAAGCAGCATCTGTGATGGTATGGGGGTGTGTTAGTGACCATGGCATCATGGGTAACTTACACATCAGTGATGGCACCATCAATGCTGAAAACTACATCCAGGTTTTGGAGCAACACGTGCTACCATCCAAGCAACGTCTTTTTCAGGGACGTCCCTGATTATTTCAGCAAGACAATGAAACCAACACACATTCTGCACCTGATACAACAGTGTGGCTTTGTAGTAAAAGAGTGCAGGACTAGTCTGCCTGCAGTCCAGACCTGTCGCCCATTGAAAATGTGTGGCACATAATGAAGCGCAAATACAACAACAGAGACCCTGAGACTGTTGATCAACTGAAGTTGTCCATCAAGAAGAATGTGAAAGAATTCCAGCTCCAAAGCTTCAACAATTAGTGTCCTCAGTTCACAAACACTTATTGAGTGTTGTTAGAAGGAAAGGTGATGTAACACAGTGGGAAACATGAACCTGTCCCAGCTTTTTGAAACTTGTTTCAGGCATCAATTTCAAAATGAGCAAATATTTACACAAAAATAATAAAGTTTATCAGTTTGAACATTAAATATCTTGTCTTTGTGGTGTATTCAATTGAATATAGGTTGAAAAGGATTTGCAAATCATTGTATTCTGTTTTTATTTATGTTTTACACAACATTTCAACCTTTTGGAAGTGTTGCTCTCTTACTATAGTAATCACTTTTTTGTGATTTTTTTTTTATTTTTTCTGAAAGGACACCATATGTATCAGAATACTAGGCCAGATCAGTACATGAAAATATGTGTTTGACTTGTGTCATCATTAATGAAGTTTTAGGCACAACAGTAGGTGAGGAGAGGGGTCCACTGAATAAGTCTGAAGAGTTTTTTCTTCATCCTCAAGAGTCAAATTACTCAGCTTGGTGTGTTTGAGAGTCACTCAGCTCTGAACTGAGAGAGGCTTTGTACTGGGAGAGAGAGAGAGAGAGAGAGAGAGAGAGAGAGAGAGAGAGAGAGAGAGCGCTCAGTGTAACTTCAGGTCTGCACATTGAGGCAGCGGGACCCCGGAGTTTGCCGGCTTTTCATCACACACACGCGCTCGGAGTTCACCCAAAACTGGATTTTTATTTCTTTACGCACTACAATGGTTCAAGGGTAAGTCATGCAATATTACAATAACTCCAGATAATGAAGTGGAATGGACTAAAACGGACGTCAACATACCTGTAGTTCGCTTACACCTCAGAGATAATCGACCTGTGATGCAGAAACATTTCTTTTTACGCGGCTTACCTTTGCGTAAAGAGCGCTTGATAAAAAGCCCTTTCATCCCTGCAGTTAACTTCATTTTAGTGCTTTCCACCTCTTGATAATCACTTTGAATAACGAAAGACTGTTAATTTAACTTTCTTGAACACGGTATAACGCTGTTGCTGCGTCTCCTCAGGTGGTCTCTTGCTCTGCATCTCGTCCTGCTGAGCTGGATAGCCTCTGCCCTGCAGGTTATAGAAGGTAAGATTCACACCGCTGCAGCTCTGCTCTCACATCACAGGTTTACAGAAAAACACAGCTGGTGTCGATTCTCTAGAGGGGGAAACTGACGCTCTAAACAAACTGGCATTGAGCCAGCAGATGCAGATGTTCCATCTGTTAATGCTCGAACTGGTCTTTGAAGACTCTTTGTCATCATGAGCTCAGGTGGGATCCACAGTGAACAAGTGAAACTTCCATAGTTGTCAGAGTGATACAAAAAGTCTTAAGTTTCAAGGCTTCTCTTTCATGTATATTGCATTTTGGGATGTGTGATGACTGAAGCAAACCTGAACCAATAAACTTAGGAGGCTGTTTAACTCTTAACTACCCCGCCAAGAAAAAAGAATGAGAAACATTTTTAAGCATTTCTTGTTGCAATGAGTTAGTAACAACCTCAATCTGTTTTTTTTTTCTTTTTCCAGCAAAGCTTTCAGTTTCTAAAATATTGACCTCTACCCAATGGCTGAACTGTCACTTAGTGGTTTTCTATGAAATTTCATACAAATACCACAAATAGTAGGAAAAAGTCACATAAATGCTCATTTACAAAGAATTTAATTTCTCATAAATATCCAGGGCATTAAAAAGTTTTAATTTTTTTAAGTATGCAACAAAATATTGAGCAATGTTATTTCAACCAAGGCAAATATTGCATGAAACACAAAAAAAACTGCATTTGTAAATTTTTTAACTTGACTACAGTGCAATAACTAACAATTCTCACAATCAGTTCTACTTGTCATTAAATACAAAACATTCATTTTGCATGAAAAAAACTGAAGAAACAAAGTGCAAAACAAATTGACATAGCGCAACAAAAGAAAAAAGAATGTTTTTGAGATCCATTGTATACTTAAACCAAGTAGAAGAGACGGTTAAATCAGTTTGAGTTAGTGACTCCCCTTAATGAAATAAAGTGACTCAAAATGTGCTAAACCATTTGGTCAAGGAGGTAGTCAAAGGGTTAATACTGAGTTCCGATGTATGGGAGAACATCTATTTAAGTCCAATGCATACATTGTGTATGTACATACACATGCAACACGCTTTTCAAAAAGGACAGTCAGAATGAAGCAGCCATAAAACAACATTCATCATAGGTACACTATTAAATGTAACATGTTGTTTTAATGTAAAAATATAATGAGAGGACTGCCTTGACATTTGATATAAGGTCAAAAATAAATTTTGTTGTTTTGACACCAACAGAAGATTAAAAAGATTAAATAGTATGTATTGTGTCTAGAGGTGTCTCCGACTAAGAATTTACAAAGTTGAATCTGATTCGTCCAGTCCTGCCGATCGTCGACTGGTAGTCGAATGTATCATCTTTTTTTTTTCTTTTAAAAAAAAAATCATTTGAGTATAGGCTACAGCAGAATGTTGCAGTAATAAAAAAAACATTATATATCTATAAGCCCACATAGCATGGTATGGTGTCTGGCGTACATTAAAGATGAGAGGTGAATGACAGAACAGTCTTTTTTTAGCCCAATTATCCAGCTACTTACCCATTTAAGGTGGAAAGCCATGTTCGTTGTTGTGGCGTGATATGAAAGGACTTGCTGACACAACCTGCATTTGACTTTTTTTGGATCATCTTTGACTTGATCAAAATGTTTCCACACTGCTGAAGTGTTTTTCCCCGACATTGTGAGCCTTTTAAAGTTAAGCCAAATCACCACCAAGATGCTGCTCTGTGATGGTGCTCTGCGCAAAATCGGATTGTGCCACTCACCATGGTGGTGCATTCACAAGCACTAAATAGATAGAATATTAGATTAAAGTACAAGTTAAATACATTTTTCCACAGTATATTTGATAGGCTAACATGTATATCAAATAGGCTTTATATCATGTTGATTTGGAAAAAACAAGCAATTCTATGTAAAATCAGTCATTCAGCACCCCCATACAGCTGTAATGGAATGGTCCTCATTTCAAAACCACATTTTGCGACGCTTCGACTGTATGATTGGCCTTCGAATCAGGCCCCTTTGAACAGATCATCGAATCGTCGAATATTCGAAGACACCCCTAATTGTGTCAACTGTTGCTGTTGTTTGGTTGATGAAGACTGGTTAGTTAACTTTTTCAAGTAGATGTTTAAAAAGGACAAATCTGTTTCAACTCAATCAAATTTTCAGTTAAGTTAACCTTCCTTTTTCATAAATTACATTGCCATTTCATCCTCACTCACTGTGTAACTGTTGGGTTACAGTTCACAAAGGCATTCTGGGTTTTACTTAAAAGCTGTAGCTTTACTAAACAGCTGGGAGGGGCTGAGGTGATTGTCAACAGTTGACAATGACGTACTCAAATAATGCATTCAATATCTTAAATAGTTGAGATGATACCAACTTGTAATTGTTATCACAATAACTTCAGTGATATTTGGTCAAATTGACATGGAGTTATATGCTAGAGTAACAAATGTGCAGAATCACATTTTACAGTTTATGAGCAATGCAATTTGAATGTGCTAATTCATCAACTATAGAAATAATACTTTCCTCCTTGAGAAGCTCAAGAGTAAATTATAAAAGAGGCTATGAGTAGCATAAGCACCAAATAACTTAACAAGAACTGTCCAGTGGTCATTTTAAAGGTGCAATTCATCTCTTTATCTTGGGGCAGAAGATATCTAACTGTGTGGACAGGTACAAAACGTTTTTTTCATTTCTATTCATGCTTGGAAAAATCAAGCTTTCACTTTTGTATCAAGTCAGACCCATGTGATGGATTACATGGAGCAAGTAATGTGTCTGTTCATCTAGATCAGACCTGGGCAAAGTAAGACCCCGGGGCCACATCTGGTCAAATTCTGCGCAAGGTCAATCACAAATTAGAACATAAATGAAGAAAAAAGTATTCCAGGCACAGAATAAAACTGTTGCTCTTAACTTGAAAACCTTTGGAAGACGTTTGTAGTATTTCTGCATTGACGCACTTGCAGACATGAGCCTTGCGTGAAAAGCAATAAGTGATGAAGTTAAACAAATCCAAAAACAGACCCTCTATCACTGATGATGACCTCTCAGCTGAACATAACCTCCTCAGAAATTCAGCCAGATTTAAATACACTCTTCAAGCCCATGACAGGCAGCATTTCTCACTGAAGAGGTAAAATAAAGAGAAAAACACTCAATATGTTGTTTTTTTATATAAAGTTGTTACAGAGTTCTTCTGTGGAGGCCAAGAAGATGAAGATGAAATAAAACACTAGTGCAGTGATGGTTTTGTTTTTACTCTTTATTACTTCTATAGCAGTATTTTCCTGTTTGACCTACATCACAATTTCACATATTTACAGAATATTGGTTGAAGTATTGTTCCATACTTTCAACACAGAAGATCAATGATCGGCACAGAAAATAATCTGTCATTTTCATGTTTCAGTTTACTCTCCTAGTGACCAATAACATCTTATTAAACATATGGATAAGTTCATTTTGCGATAGGAAAAAGTTCATACAGGGCAGAATTAAGTTAACGTTATTTTTGGTGACAACATTCAGATTCCTCATTTGGCCCCTCATAAAAATTAATCTCCCACCTAGAAGGTATTCATTGGTCATTGGTCCAGGTGCTGTTCAGTTTGGGGTGTGGTGTCTGATCTTAACTCCCATCATTCATCCATTAGCAAACGCGTTATGCGGTCCGTCCCCTTTGATTTCCATTCTCACACCTCAGGAGGCCCCCTGCTGTGCTGCTCCTCTTACACAGCTCTGTAGGAGAGAGATGGTTTGTTTGTTTGGTGACAGACTGACTTCCTCTCCTCCCTTTATCCTCCACGTGTGTGTGTGTGTGAGTGCTTGTGTGTGTACATTGAGGTATCTGAAAGCATTAATCAGGTCAAACACTGCACCGGGGTGAGAAGTGAAGTGTTTGGTGAGAAGTTTCACTGTGGTGCACTTGCTCTGTGTGTGTGTGTGTGTGTGTGTGTGTGTGTGTGTGTGTGTGTGTGTGTGTGTGTGTGTGTGTGTGTGAGTGTGTGTGTGTCACCGAGGGTCTGTTCACACTGACTTGAGGATTGTGCTCTTAAAATCGTCCTCTGGTCAGTTTGATGTCAGCACGTGTCGCTATGAAGGAGGGTGATCTGTGACAATAGATGTTAAATCTTTTCTCCTCTTCAAACAGTTGCTCTTGTATTCATCGGCTCTCACATAGTAACACTGAGATGCTGCCAAAGAAAATTTCAACACATCTCTCACATTGTAGACTGCCACAGGCTTCATGGGTAGAGTGACCATCTTGTGACAAGAAACTCATATTTTCAAAACCTTGAAAGCTGCTGTTCACAACAGACAAGAGAGACCTCGAATTATGTTCAAATACAGAGATTTTTAATAACGAGGCAAAGAGCCACACAATACCAACCTGTCTGTTAACTGAGCCATGCCTCTGTGCAAATTTGTGCTGAACTTTTAAGACCACACTTCCACCAGTGTCCAGTTCTACTCCAGTTTTCTACTCCTTTGCTGATAAGTTTCATGCTCCCTCTACAGTCATCACCCACCAACTCTATAAATTTCCTGTAACAGAAGAAATACCATGGTCATTTTTGGAAGGAACGACTTCTTGACTAAGGTTTAACCTCTCCTTATCCATGTTTTCTTTACTGGGTTATGAAAACATCAGACCAGTTAAATCCAGGCCTGACTCCACTCATTATGTCAGTCGGTAATTTTCATCAAGTGAAACACATTCAGGTGTTGACAGAGGGTATTTTATTTTGAAAGTCAACAGGATGTTTTTATGTGGTTTCACTGCCTTACTTCCTTTCCTGATGTCTTGCATATGGGTCAATGACAAAAAGAGGGTCTAAAAACGTATTTTTGAAAAGTTCTTTGAAAATGGATAAAAAACATATTTCTGAGAGAAGAATTATGTTTTCTAACAGATTTCAGTAGTTGACCAACATTTCAAAGTTTTTAGGTTCATTATTTTTTAGTATTTTTAATTTGAGCACCCAAAAATGTCAGGTGGCGCAACCAAATATATGAAAATATATTTATATGTTCCTGTTATTTTTTCTGTGTGAAATTATTGGCAAGTATCTCTCAAGTGTCTGTAGTGACTCATACATTTTCATTTTGTGTGTTTCATTTCTTTTATTTGTGAATAAGATAAATAATTTGATGTTAAAATAACATNGTTTTTTACATTTCTCAACAGCTTTAAAATTCTTTTTATTTGCAAAGAATGTTTTATTTAAAAAGGTTCAAGCATAAAATAATGCCACTGTATTTTTAATTTCCATTTACAATAACTGACATTCAATTTTTAGAGTTTAATTACTGTGGATACTTGTCAGGACGGTTGCACCACCTGACATTTTGGGGGTTTGAGGAACCAAAACACAAAAAAACATGTTATATTTTAATAGTTTAAAGATGTGTTCAAACAACACAGGTTTCATAGAATAAAGAAATACATGTGATGAAATACTCAATTCATGATGGAAGGAAATATTGCACTCGGACACAAAAAAGGGACGTCACGTCATTGACCCATATATGATCTGAAGCCAGGTGTCCTCAAAAGTGTAATACTATCAAACAAAATTTGGCTTCAATTCAGATTCCTGTGTACGACAACAATTTGAACATTGAACCTAATGAAGTCACTTTTACTCCTTCAGTCAGCCTCGAATGGGCACTTGAGCCACTGTGCGTTTTGTCACTTCAGCACAGGCACAACTTTTCAACTCTGTAGGTTGCTACTGGGGCTACACTTGAAGAAACTTGCCGGTATCTTACAAGAAGCCACCAAACAGAAGTAGAAAACTATGTAAAGCACTGGTTCAAAATAAGTCTGCACAATACATCATTTTCATCATATACGTCATTATCATCACCTGGATCAGGGCCCGACCAATATACTGGGGGCAAAAAAAAAGCCAATATCCAACAAACCGCCCAACGTCCCACATATTGGCTGATACATGAAATAAGAACATTGATACACACAGGCTGTATACTGTACTTACTGAACTTACTGAACTGAACTGAGCTGATGGGAGTTGTTTTCAAACTAATACATTATGTGTCTTCAAAAGGCTCATTCCCAACAATATCTAAGCATTATCAATTAGTCATATTTCCTAGCTATTGAAAAGTTGCATCTTCCATTAATGCAAGGGACTAAACTTGATTTTAACTATCGATGTAGCTTCTTTCAAAACATACAATGAATAAAATTACAACCAAATACTTTGAATGTTTTCAAAATTAATTCAATGAAGACATTAACTTGTGAATTTATTAGCTCAGACTAATCCTGGATGGCATTATGAAGTGAAGTGAGACTCTGTAAAGTAGTCTTGAATTGATGGTGGACATGGGAGTCAACGGTTGCATATATTGTTGTTTGACAAAGATGCAACTTAAATAATGTTAAAACACCTTATTATAGTCTTATTTTAGATGAAAAAAAGTTAAGTCATTGGCTACATGAATATGTTGATGTTGATCAATCGGTGACACTATAATCAGCTCAATAAATCAGCTCTAATAATAATAGTAAAAAACTTATTTGGGTGTACCTTTCTTGACACTCAAGTTCACCTTTCAAAGAATAAAAAAGCGTATTAAATAAGCATATAAATAGCCAAGCAGCTGAATGCTCAGCCCCCTTATTTGGTTATTTTAACTTCTCAGCACTCAGTTGTTTCACCTTCTGTTATCAGGGTCAGGCAGAGTGACGTGCAGTGTGATTGGTCAAGGGAGATGTGACTCTGAGTGGAGCAGAGCAGGGATTTTGACAATCTGATGGTTTGCTCATAGTTTATATTATATATCACAAGACTTCAGCAAGTGAAGCAATAACCTTTAGCCCACATAGCAATAAATATTGCAGGAAACAAAATAACTCAATATCATTTCCCCCCTTTCTCATGCAGCCCTGGTTCAAAGCAAGCAAGAAAGGTGATGATTGAGATAATGATTGCTTTTGAACTTACCTTTCCTTGTGAACATACAGAAATGACCGAAGTATTTTTGGGTGCATAACAAAACAGGATAACACTTTAAATCCATCCCTCTCAGACTTGTACTGTGTCTGTTGCAATGGGTATGTGACATGGGGATTATTTTGTATACACGCTCTTACCAGGTGATTGGCATCATCCTCGAGGCATCATGAAGCCTGATTGGCTGGAACTTTGGGGGATTTTTCCTTTTGGAGCGGGGGGGGGGGGGTGTAATTACACAAATAATAGAAATATAAAGAATATTTTAAACTTAATTTCAAAACTTTATTACCTTTGAAAGGATATTAAATATGTTGTAATACTCTTGTAATTATTTAGTATGGTTTTTCCTTCAAGCACAAGATGTGACACATCGGGTCAGAGGTGGGCCAAAAAATAATTTTGAGACTTAAAAGTGGGCCCTGAGTTGGAAAAGGTTGGGAACCACTGATCTAGATCATAACCTTTTCTGTTGCTTAGTAAAGTTTCCTAATTATGCCAAACTTTAATTCACTTTCATTTCTGGAAACCAAACCAAATTCAAACATCAAACATCTACAGAAGAACACATAAGAAATGATAGACTTTAAAAGTTGTGAAAACATTGACATCAGATGAAATAATTTGGAGTCAATGGGCAATCTTGTCCTCTCTTATTGGCTACAGTTGCCCTGAGTGTTATCATTCACATCTTCATACATCTGCCTCTTTCTCTATTTCCACATTCCAAACTGCTCTTGTCCCCCTAAAATGGCTCTTACTCCTGACTCCGGGATCCATCACTTTCCATTTACCGTTGGTTGAGTTGCTCTGAAAGGATTCCATGTTTAGCCAATATAAATGATTGTGAGGTGAGCCCAGTAGGAGTCTGTTTTGGACGAGAGGGGTTCTGCTGTTCACTAATACCCACATAATGTTACAGTTGTTGTGAAAATCAATGACATCAGCTTTCTGTGCTGTTAGAAGCCTATTTCGGTTTTCTATACTTCTATTTACAGTCCCCCTCACTCTCAAAATCCCCCTTTTTCAGTTCTACCTGTAAGCCTTTCCACTGCTCCCACTCCTGACCTTATTTGGTCCCTGATGTTGCTGGAATTAAAACTTCCATTCAGTGTTTTTATGGGTTTGAACCTGGCAGGCGAGCATGTCATAGAGCCGTATGAAAGAGCCTCTACCTAAATGTCTTCAGTATCCTGGAGGAGTGAGCGGCCTGGCTGCTGCAGCGGCGTCCTGTCTGGAATGTGCTCATTGAGCCACGGTGACTTTGATTTGAACACAGCTGGGCACAATGGGCCAACTGTAAAAGGTGTCATTGCTGTGTGTGTAACGGTCGGCTCCATTAGATCTGAATGGGGGGAAAAAAATCAGTCAGTGGAAAGTTGAAAAGAAGAATGTCTGTTTCTTTTAGGGTCTATTGACTTTCAGTTGGGAATGGTCTTATGTTTTCCATGATGTGATGCTCAAAGTGATGATGTAGCGCTCAACCGTTACTGTAAAGAACTACAGGGTGTGTTTGGGATCACAGTGAGGAGAGAGGGGCTGCTGTGTGTAGGATTTTTGAACTTGAGAGCATTTTCGTAACTTATGATTTTCTTTTTTTTTTAGATGAAATCTCAGACTGTAATGACTTTCAAGGGGAAACAGAAACGCTTCTGGTTTCCTTTATTTGTTGATGTGTGGGTTTATCATTTCCATAGTAACTGTATGAAAAAGTTGACCATGAGTCATCGTCATTGTGCCAGTTTTCTGTGCCTCCTATGCTTTGAGGCAGGAAACGTACAAAGAAAGTCTTTTTAACAAGCGAAGCAGTATCAAACTTTGTGTACTTATGAGTCCATGTGCACTACATTCCCTGTCCTACATGTGAAAACGTGACACCATGAAACACCACCACTATACAAAACTTGGTCTGTCTTGTAAAAAGCTACATGCTGACACAAAACATGAAATTGATCATTTAACGGTCCAATAAAACACACTATCAATCATTTGGTGTCATCTTCTGTTGATGTTCTTGCTGCATTGATTTGACATTGTAATGGCTCTAATGGTATAATAATAATTAAGTATTTCAGAAAAAATGGGCCTTAACACTTATGGCCCTTTTCCACTGACCCGTCTTGGCCCTACTCTACTCGACTCTACTCTACTACTTGTGTTACGTTTCCATTAGCGCGGTACTACGCGTCAGACGCCAGTTTTTAGTACCTGCTCTACCCTGGTTCTAAGCGAGTAAAAAAATACTAAAACGTGACTTGGACAGACTGCCGGTCACTCATTGGTCAGAGAATGTCGTCTCTGCAGCTTCTGACTCTGAACAAATCACTTACAAGAGGAAAAAGAATAAGTCAGCAACTGGTTTTTAATGACATTTAAACCCGACGGCACAGAACCAGACTGAATGAACACAAAATACAGCCCTAAAATACACCTTCATGATTCCTAAATAAGTTAAAAGTCCCTTTTAAACGAAAAAGAAGTTAACAGCAAAGATTGTTCGGTTTAAAGAGTTTTTTCGATTAAGTCAAAGTTCGTTGGTGTAGGAGCGATCTGTCTGCCACGAGAGTCTTTAAGCACCAATCAGTCCATTAATCCACAGGGAACCAAAAAGGAAAACCAGTTCAAAGAAGAATGATTGATCAACAAAAAATCTCTGGTATATCAGGCCCAAAAATAAAAAATTAAAGTGATCTCACAGGATCCAGGGAAGAGTTAATGTCAGGAAGCAGCTCCTTCGTTTTCCTCCGCGTGCAGCAGCACAAGGCTGTTGTTTACCTCCGTTGTCATGCCGCCCGACATTGAGCCACTGTATTACTTTAATGAAATCTTTTGAAAGCTTTTTTTTTCCCTTTAAAGACCACGGAGGCACATATGTTAGTACAAAATTATGTTTGTGTCGCGTTATAGATGAACATGCACGCACTTCTGCGCAGCACTTTAGCGCAGCTGTGTTATAAGATCCACGCCCACCGTGAGTCTGTAGTCGGGCTAGTGGAGAAGCAAACCAAACTGTGCAGAGCCGAGTAGAGTAGAGCCGAGCGGAGCCGAGTAGGGCTGGAATTGTATTGTGGAAATGTACCATAAATGGCAGGAAAGCAGCCAAAGGGATGTCTTTGAAGGAATTATTGTTATTTTGTGTCCCCAAATAAAAATAATTTTAGATACTTGATGGATAAAATTGTTAAACAAATTGCAAAAGTAGGTTTAATCTTGTAGGAAAAAGTATTTGTCACATAAGCGAAAGGCCTTTTTGTGAACGTTTTGGAGACATCACACTTTAGGGACATGGGTGAAGAAGTAATTCGATAGCTTTTGTAGCAAATGGGGTTTATGTTAACATAAAAACTAGATTGATTAAGATGCCAGCACTGAATGTAAGGAAAACTTTCGGAAGAAGGTGGTTTATGACAGCAGTTTAATTCTGAACACACATTTTAACCTCTTACATCCCACCTGATTCTGGCCTATATACCATGCTATGTTTTAAGGCTTATAATTGCAAAACCATAAAGTTGAAATTCATCTATGTCAACTCATTTGAAACATCAAAGTCTCTAGTTTTATAAAATGTCATGTTTTATATGTGAATAAAGTCCACATCAGGGTAAATGCAGCTGAAACAGTTTTTTCATACTCTTTTTTTTTAATAACAAACTTTTGAGCATCATAAACTTCAAGATGCTTCATAACAAACATAAGACATCTGCTACATCACTTCTACACTGTGTCATCTACATCTGGAAAATTTGAGTTTTCTAGGTAAAACCAGCTGTATCAGTGCTTAGTGTCCTCTTTGATGTCAACTTTGCTCTCTGTGTGAAAAGGTTTGCTAAAAATGGTTAATTATAGTGTTTAGTCTCGTCACGGATTGTACCGCTCCTGTTGCTCACATGAATATAAATGATTATGCTTGGCAAAAATATTGATTTTTTGGCAGTCTATCGGGCTATGACAGGCCTCGTGTGACAGGCTTTGTTACTGTACGTGCGATTGATAGACCCAATAGCCGACAAACAGGCCTGATTTGGGGCTTTTTCGCATGCTATTGGCCTGTCAAGCAGAGAGCAACTGTTGTATAAATCAGGCTCTCCTGGCATCAAATCTCTGAGTATCAAAATGAGGCCTTTTATTTTGTAGCCAGAAGTCGAAGGAAATAAAATACGCCAAGTTTTGCCAGATTCACATTGAGGAGGAAATGCTCTAAGACTGTGAAGCTGCTGTTATTCATGAAAACAAACACGACAGACAGACAGCCAATGGACTAAACAGGAGAAATTTCACCACTTGGAATAATTTGTTGAAACAACACTTTTGATATGTTTGAATTGTGGATTCTTCTAGTGGAAAGGAGAGTGAATATTTAAGGTGCGGGCTATGGGAGTGACGTAGTGACCCAAAACAGGTAGGATGTCCCAGTTGTTGTGATCACCATCTGAGCTCCTTCTGTCACTAATTATAATATTTAAGTTTTGTTGGTCAAGTAAACAGTAAAACAAACTTAGTGGCTGAAATGTGAAGAATGTAAGCTTTCTAATGCGGTATAGCATTCTGATGTTTGACATAGGCATTACTGTTTATACTTCCATGATGTCAGAGGAACATCAAACGGGTCGCAAGAGTTAAATGACCATTTTACACATGCATGATTCATTTCTACTGACTTTTCGTGACAGGCCTGTTGTACTCAGTGCTTGTGAAGTTTTGCTGGGTTGATGTGTGAACACAGCAGGTCATAACTAAACACTCACTGCCATAGGTGTCTGTGATGAAAAGTCATAATGAGCTGCTTTGATTTTAGTCTTTATGGCTCACCTTTAGTCGTGTGTTCATGTTTTGTAGTCATAGATACAAATAACAGAAATTTCCTTACACATCTTATAACAGTGACATGCCTCATTCAAACAGTATGTGGTAATAGTCTGTGTGTGAACTGCAGCTCCTGGTCATTTTAGAGCCTATATGTTCTGAAATAATCAACAAAATGTCAGATTTCCTGTTTGAAAGCTGAATATTTCTGATGTGCAGCGCATTATGTCTAACATCATTCTCACTCCTTCAAAGTGAGGTGACCCAAAGTCACAGCCTGAGCCTGAAGGGAAAGGTTGAAGGGACAGTGTTTCTCTGTGTGAGTGTTTACACTCAGGTATGCTTTGAATCTTTGAGACTGAGTCTGTGGCTGCTGAAATTATGACCATTTAGCTGTTTGTACACCAAGAGTGCTTTTAAACACAAACACACACCGCACTAACACACTCTCCCTTTAGGTAATAAACACTTCATCACGAACTACATCTCATTACATGTTTTGTGACCTTTGACCTGTCCACCGGTGACTGCCAAGCTCCACACGTATTCTCATTTTCTGAGAGATAGAGATGTTCTATGCCAGTGATTCCAAACCTGTGGTCCGTGGCCCCCTGGTGGGCCGCGGAGATATTGCAAGTGGGCCGCCAAATCATTTTCAAAATAGTCTGAATTTTAATGAAGGGTAATTATATAAAGATACAAATGTACAGAATAATGTTCAAATATTAAAACTTGGTTACATTTGTAAGGATATTCAACATGTTCAAACATTTGTATATAAGAAAAGTCCTTGAAGAGGGCAAGTTAAAGCCCAACATGTAACATGACCCCAAATTTAACAAAGCTCTGAAATTTGATTAAACAAATGGTGTTTATCCCAAGACTATAATCACTGACCCAACATTTAACAAGTTGTTATATCGTAGGCAAATAACTTTTACCTTCTGGGCTCAGCACCTGTTACATCATTGACCAGTTATCACATTTCGGGTTTTATTACATTTTTTTTCTTACATTTCGTGTCTTTGTTGCAAATCAGGGGCTAACAAGGCGCTATACAGCCCCCATAATTATATGGTCAGAGGTGGGCCGCGAAGGTGGGCAGTCGGGAACCACTGTTCTATGCAATATATCCATGTACAGCAGGGTCTCATGTCCACTGTGTGCCCTCCTCACTCATGGTCAACCTGAGTAATGATTTTGTATTGACTACATCCAAGGTTACTGCCATGACATGAGTTGTCAGGACACAGTTCTTTTCAGCTTTAATAACTTAAAATTAATGATCTACTTGACTTGGAAATTTTGAGGCAATCGGTTTCCTACGTTTTTCAAGTTAAGTCAACAAATTGCATTTTACAGTGTGCTCCTTTTTTATATTTGCTTCAAAAGTGCAGCAGTATTCTCAACAGATAGACACTCAAAAAGATCACATTGTTCAGCATTTCACTTCAGCCGTTCTGAACAATGGGGAATTTTGTGGTGCCGCTCCAGTGGGCGGATGTCAATAGATGGTACTCAGTCAGTGGGACTGTGGAGCAAACATGAGATAATATTTTCCTGTCACATTTCTCTGAAGGTTGTCTTTCATTCTGCATTGAATGTCATGACCATGTTAATACAATCAAGGGTGACATCATTGACCTGCAGGACCTCGCTGCTTCTGCACAAACCATCCAAAAAGTCCCTTCAAAGCCATGAATGCATGCATGCTTCAGTTTGTCATGTCAACAGTGGTGTATGAGAATCCCAGCTCACACAATGACAGTGAAACTTTCTCCTGTTTCTCACATGTGTGAAACAATCCCCCATCACTGCACCCCCACCCTCGTTCTTCATTAACATTCGTATTGGAGGAGGAGATGAGCCGATGCGAGAAGCTTTGAGAGGTTGTTTGCCCTGAGAACGACACTTGCAGCTGAGCAAACACCGCCAACACCCGGCATGTACACACACACACATACACACATACACACATACACACATACACACACACACACACACACAGTCTCACATTCAATGCCCTGTGTCCAGTATAATCAGGACATTTAGCGGATGTAAATACTTTGGCATCTTGTTTCTAAGATGCAACATATTGGAATCGACGGGTTGTGGTGTAGTGGAGTTGGAATTCTTTCACCTCAAATGGTCTCTCTTTACCTCACTGTAACATATCGTGAAACATTTATAATTTAATGGTAAACAAAAACATACACCTACACTTATACATCAGTGTGAAACCTGAAGGTTGTTCAGCCATTCCATCAACCAATGAAATTAGAAAGTAGCTTTTAACCCTCTGATGCATGAATTTTAGAAGTCAGTGTCAGGAGTTTTCTCTTGAGTGTTTTTTTTTTTTAGTCTTAAGGCACGAAAAAAAGTTTGCCATATTTTGTAGCTGTGCATTCAACATAAAACAGTGTGAACTTAATGTAAATATGACTTATTTCTTTTGTTTGACTTCTTTTCTTCTTCATGAATAATCTTTTTTTTAATGCTTTGCGAAACATTTAACTCTCTTTAATCCATTTTAACACTGAATAATTTAAAGTTTATAAGCTTTTTCACCCTCAAAGTTTTGTCTATAGCATTTTTTAAAATATATGTATGTTTGGAAAAAAAAGATTTTTTTTTCAGGCCCTAAGACACAGGCTAATATGAGATTTCCACCACATGAACCATTGGATTTAGGAGTAAATAACTTTTAAACAAGTGTCCACTGTAGTGACCACTATGCACCACAGAGTTAAAGGGAATCTTTTAATTTGCCAAACAAGTCTTTGCTTTCCAAGTCCATGCTTTCCATGTTTAGTCTACCTGCCTGTCTTTATGTGGCCCCACTGTTCCAGCTGTAACACTCGTCCCAGCGTGCACTCTCTCGAAGAAAAATCCACAATGCTGAGCTTCACACAAGATGACCCCCTTCTCTCCAGCTCTGTGGGGCAGGATGGGGTGAAATGCGGTGACTCTTGATGTAATGGAAACTGTCTCAGTGCAGATGTCCACCTCCGACCTCATGACAGCCCCAAACAATGCATTCTTTATCTCAGATATGTAGTAGGCCTTACAGTGTGGCATGGTGCAAACTGGTCTGAGTGTATGTGTGTGTGTTTGTGTGTGAGTATTTTGTGTGTTCGAGGAAGTTCACAAGTTCAACTGTTGTTTCATTCAGGTCACTTAGTTTTTAGTCTGAAACAAGCAGCAGGTAAACCATTAAATCAGTGAACAGTTATGTAGTGCTGTGCAGCTGTAGAGTGGTAGAGTCCTCAACTCTCAATCAGATCAGGAGGTTGAGGGTTTCATTCCAGCTCCTACAATCACCTGAGCGAGACACTGAGCCCAAAGTGTATTTGCTGTTGTTGTGAGTGGGACATAATGTGTCAACCTGAAATGAGGGTTCCAACAATCACAGTTTCTGCGATAAGTGTGTGAATGTGGTGTGGGTGAGTGAAACAGTCGAGAAAGCTAAAGCACTTTCAGTGATCACGATATCTTAATTTGAAACAGTTTGATGCCGTACAATTCCTTTCTGAAATGTGATGACTACAAACTGGGCATGCTCGATACTTGTTTTACTGTTGGTAAACGTTATTCTGATACTTGTGGACTCTTAATTTCCAATACCGATATATGCAGGCTTTTACACCAAAACTATAAAGTTACAACATAACATATTATATTGTATTATATATTTATATATATATTGTGGAATGAACACATTATGCCTAATTTTATTCTGATGCCCCAATGGATGCATCCATAGATACAACATGGTTTTCTGAATGNAAAAAAAAAAAAAAAAAAAGCGCCAATATGGCAGAGTCACATTGTATGAGTAACAAAATAGTGCAAATAAAAACAAGAAAGGCACAAAAATACTTTAGAAAAATGTACATAGCCCTCCTTTAATGTGTAACAAATGAAGCTCCAAGAAGACTAATGCAGATTGGTTGATATGACTTGTCTATTTCTTTCGCCCCATGTCCTCCTGCTTGAGGGGTACATTTTTCTTTATGAAAACAAGCATCCCGGCATTGTCACAATATATGCGATTTGTTGTAGTTGTGGATGAGGGTCTTTATTTTCTCAGATGGTAAAACTGCCTATTCTTCTTTGCAAAAAGCCTCCAGGTCCTGTAAATTATTGGGCTGTCTTGCATGAGCTGCAGGTTTGAGGTCCCCAGAGTAGCTCCATAATATTGAGGTCAGGAGACTGAGATGGCCACTGCAGAACCTAATCCACCTCCATGTTTCACAGTAGGAATGGTGTAACTTTCATCATAGGCCTTGTTGATTCCTCTCCAAATGTGACGTTTATGGTTGTGGCCAAAAAGTTCAATTTTGGTCTCATCACTCTGAATGAATTTGTTCCAGAAGTTTTGAGGCTCCTCTCTGTGCTATTTAGCGTATTGTAAGCTGGATACTTTGTGGCATTTGTGTAGAAATGGCTTTCTTCTGGCAACTTGACCATGCAGCCCATCTTTTCTCAAGTGCCTCCTTATTGCATCTTGAAAAAAAATTTCAGAGAGTCCTGTATTTCAGCTGAAGTTATTTGTGGGTTTTTTCTTGGCATTCCAGAACAATTTCCCCTGACCGTGGTTTAGTTTCAACAGAATCCCTCATTCTCACTTCTTAATAAGAGTCTGAACTCTACTTATTGGTGTCCTCAATTCCTTGAAAATCTTTTTATAACCCCTTCTTGTTTTGTACAGTTTGATTAACTTTTCCTGCAGATCCTTTAACATTTGTTTTTGCTTTCCCCATGACTCAGAATCCAGAGATGTCAGTACAGCACTGGGTATAGATGCAAATATCTATCAGGAGCTCAGAAACTCACAGACCTTTTAAACACACTGATTACAAGCACATAGATCACAGGTGAGGATGGTTACCTTTAGTAGCCATTAGGGATAGACGATATGTTTTTTTCAGGACTGATACCGATACCGATTATCGGTTGTTAAGGAGACCAATAACCGATATCTATGACCGAAATTCATTTGCAGCAAAAGTGAAAATAATGGCATAAAATGTTGAACAGAAAAAAACTCCATTACTTGACTGTTTAGTGCCTTTGGACATATGATTTACAAACAGCTCCCTGGCTCAGTAGCATGTCTTTAAAAGCTGACTGAAAATACAAACAAATAAATACTGTCCTAAAGTTTTCTGCAGAAAATAAAGTCTTCCAGAACTTAACTTATCTTTCAAGTATTTTAAGATCAAAGAAATCTAAAAAAAAATATGAAAGGAGTTTTTAAAGTTAAGAGATTATGTTAAATAAATACCTCCCAACAGATGCCACTCTACTTTTACCATAACAGACTCTCTCCCTGTGGTTACAGTACAGAGAAGTGGACCAGTGAGCCAATGCTATGCTAAAAGTTACACAGCCTTCCCCTTAATGTGCTTCCCTGCATTAATACTGGACAGGGTCGGGTTCATTAGGTTTTTTAACACAAACAGTCTCTCTCTTTCTTTCTCTCGCTCTCTCACGAACAAACACACACACACACACACGCTTCTACCATCACGGACTATTTCTATATGGACATTAGCCTCAGTGTTGTGTGGAGTGATCAGCAGACAGGTGAGGAGAGACCGAGAGCAGAGCTGCCGCCGGTTATGGTTATAAAACGTTATTGGTCTCACAGTAAAGTTGTTGTGAGTAGAGGGCTGGGCTGTTTATTACAGTTTTTGGAGAGTCTACAGCGTAATTTACCTTAAAAAACATGGATCTGATCTCCGGAGCTTCTCCGTGGAGCGTGGACCACTCTAACAAAACTTTTTTCATCTCACAGTGAACTACTCAGGGCGAGTCCCACACTCACTGCTGATTGGCTGTTACTGTACTGTAGCTCTGTGTGTAACCAATCAGACGGAGTTGTGGGTGGGACAATGCTGGAGGCAGAAAAGTGACTGCAGACAGAAGCACGCCTGCTTCACGGAGCTTCACTCTTTTAAATGGATCATTATCGGTCGTCAGATTAAAAAAAGGGCAAATGCTGATGTTTGCAAAAATGCATATATCGGCGCCACCGATAATCGGTCTATCCCGAGTAGCCTTTCAAACCTACTTGTGTCAACTTATTTTCTGTATCAGGACAAAATCACCAGGGGATGTAAACTTTTGATCAGCATCCAGCATCCCTACTACAAACCTTTCAAAGTAACCCATAAAATTACTGTAGCATTTACAACAGGCAGATAAAGTGCCTGTATGGCCTCTGTAGTGTGGGCTAATGTTTATTTAAAGTGTGGGAGATGTGTCTGATGTAGCTGTCCGTCACCAGCAGCTCCAATCAGGGATAGGGCAGAACATGATTCATCACTCAGCACAGTTTAATTGAAACCCTCAGGCTATTTTTGCTCTGCTGGCCTTAAACAGGCCTCAGGACTGAGAGGAGTAAACAAACATACCAGAATGGATGAATCTGTGCACACACGTTTCTTTCTTCACAGTCTTTCCTGTCTGTATGTCTGGGTGTGTCTGTGCAGGTCAGTCCTGTGGGTTAATCCTGCCCCCGGGTCAAACTCTTCCTCTGATAACCTCCCTGGGTCTCTTCTGTTTTCTTTTCTCCTCTAATTATGTTTTCTTTTCTTGCTCTTAGAGCTGAAAGAAGTTCCCCCCTGCTTCTTTTCTCCTCATCTCCTCCTGAGTTTATTTCTTTCTTACCCTCCCCTACTTTTCCCAAGCTTCAAATTTGGACATCAGAAAACATTTGATTTAGTATTTTAAGGGTCATATCTCTGGACTACTACTGAAATAACAGGGACAAAAACAATGGTGATGTTAACCACTGTTTGTGCTCATGTATCTGCTGCCACTGTAATCACCACAATCTGTTTAGCTCACGGTTATTTTCTTCTCCTCATGCAGACTTTCAGACTGATGAATCTGGTGTCTGTGTTTACTCAGAGGAGAGCTAATGGAGACTGATAGATTGTACCTTACTCTCAGGACTCGCCGCCTCTTTGCCCTGCAGGTAGCTTCTTTGTCCTCTCAGAGGTTGGAGGTTGAGTTCAAAGAGTGTGGGAAATCTGTGTTTGCGTGTGCATGTAAGTATATTTGCGTGTGCATCACTGTCTGCGCACTTGCACGCTGAACATCATCCATGACATTCCAGGAATTTTTATGTCTCCCACCTGCCGCCCTGGACACAAAGAGGATTGAATCAGCCGGACAGGAAGGTCCTGTCCCTCTAATTCAATCAGCACCAAGAGCGAGTGAGCAAGAGAGAGAGAGAGAGTAGAGAGACAGAGAGGAGGTGCTGCTGCCCCTCAGTGATGCAGCTTCAAATTACAAGTGGAAAAAATAAGATTTCTCTTTAATGACACATTTCTCTTATGTTATGAAATCCCACAAATTGATATAGTGTTGTCTTAATTTTCTTCATCTATTAAGCAGATAAACTGTCTACACTTAAAAAAAAAATCTGCGGAGAAGTAAATTTAACTTAATTAAATCCCTGAAATCAACAATAAAAGTTCAAGAAAGTGTCTTCACACAAATATATCTAGTATTTAAGTTGAAAATATTTGTTCAATTTACAAGACAGTGTGAATGTTTTTTTGGGACATGAATAATTCAAGAGATGTGAGGAAATATTTTTCAGTTCCTCCACACAACAAGAGATGATCTTGTGATATTTCCTGTTTCATTTGGTGTTTCTTGAAACTGAACTCAATTCCTTACCATACCTTGTTACCATGAGTGAGGAGGGCACGCAATGGACATGAGATCCTGCTGTACATGGCTGATTCATATGGGTGGCATAAGCTGTCTATGCTGGCCATTAATGCTGGTGTGGACCAGCTTTCTGTGCTCTAAGGCGTTGACTGGCTGCCTACACACTACAGTGTGGACCCACTGCCTACACTACATGGAGCAGACCTGCTGTCTATGCTACATGGCATAGATGGGCTACGCCCAACAATGTAGACTTGCAACCCCTCCTGCATCATGCAAGTGATATAATTAAGCTGATATTACTCAAAAATTCATTAAATAGATCAAAAGATTAAGTAGTAAGTTGGTTTGACTGGCAAAGTCCATTTACTGCATTGAAAAAGTGGAGTGATTTATTTTTGCTTAATCCACTTGACCAAATTGAATTCACTTTACTTGGATTTTCTTTTTCTTAAAAAGATAAATAAATAAATGTGGTTTGGATAAAAGCAATCTTGCTTGAGCAACATAAATGAATTATGCAAAAAGTTGCCTTAATTTTCTTAAGTAGATCTACCAGATTTTTTATTTTATTTTTTATCAGTGGTAAAAAAAATGTCACCACCAAAAAAGGTCACACACCCTTATCTATTGTTGAGCTGCCTTAAGCTTTGATAACAGCACATATTCACTGCGTCATTGTTTTGATAAGCTTCTGAAATGTTACAAGATTTATTTTCATCCAGTGTTGCATTAATTTTTCACCAAGATCTTGCATTGATGATGATAGAGTCTGACCGCTGCACAAAGTCTTCTCCAGAACATCCCAAAGATTCTCAATGGGGTTTAGGTCTGGACTTTGTGGTGGTTTATGAAAGTGAAAAAGATGTCTCATGCTCCCTGAACCACTCTTTCACTATTTGAGCCCCATGAATCCTGGCATTGTCATCTTGGAATATGCCCGTGCCATCAGGGAAGAAAAAATCCATTGATGGAATAACCTGGTCATTCAGTATATTCACCTGACCTCATTTTAAGGAAACATGATGTTGCTGAACCTGAGCAACTGCAGCAACTCAAGATCATAGCACTGCCCCCACAGGCTTGTACAGTAGGCACTAGGCATGATGGGTACATCACTTCACCTGCCTCTCTTCTTACCCTGATGCGCCCATCACTCTGGAACAGGGTAAATCTGGACTCATCAGACCACATGACCTTCTTCCATTGCTCCAGAGTCCAATCTTTATGCAACAAACTGGAGCATTTTTTAATAGCCTTATTGATTAGTGGTTGTCTTAAAGCTACACAGCTGTTCAGTCCCAATCCCTTGAGTTTACCTTGCATTGTGAATGTGGAAATGCTCTTACTTTCACTTTTAAACATACTCCTGAGTTCTGCTGTTGTTTTAAATTGGCCAAATGTTTAAGTGATCGTCAATCATGATCATTCAGGATTTTTTTCTGACCACATTTCATACTGGAATACAATGCTTCCCCACCATCCTTCCTGTTTTTAATAATGCGTTGGACAGTTCTTAACCCAATTTAGTAGTTTAGTAGTCTCTGCATTCATCTGTTTTTTCTGCTTGATACCAATGATTTGACCCTTCTTATACAGACTAACATCTTTTCCACGACCACAGGATGTGTCTTTCTCTATGGTTGTTTAGGAAATAAGAAGTTACCCATAAAATCAGCTGGGGTTAATAACTTGTTACCAGCTGGAAGATAATCACCCCTGCAGTAATTATCCAATAGGAGGCTTGTACCCATTTGCCTAGTTAAATCTGGGTGGCGACTATTTTTTTTGCCAGGCAATGTATCATATAAAATCATGGCTTTTCTGCCACTTTTCACAGATAACAATTTTATAAACAAAAACAAAATAAAAAAGCCACCTCTCATCATATCTATATCTAGTGGTAAAAAGATTGTATTCTATTTTAGGTCACTGTACCAGTCCATTATGTTGTTCATGCCCATAAGGGGATAATGATGCGGCACTATATGCTGTGATTAAGTTAGGGCAGCCTCTTTCTAAAAAGAGCTCGTCGATGTCCTCCATCCTTTCCTGCCTGAACTTGGCCTACAAATATGAAATGAAAACATGTCGTAGGAGGAGGAGGAGCGGAAGAGGGCTGAGGAAGAGAAGGAGGGGAAGGGGGGAAGGGGGGAGGTGCATGAGAAAAACAGCTTTGTAACACAGGCTTCATTGATGAGTCTCCCCGTAGCTTCAGTGTGAGTGTGTGTGAGTGTCTGAAAATGTGCCTGTGTGGGGCAACATTACCTAAGAACAGGTCGTCTCTGTTGACCCTTGTTCCCGCCCCCCTTAGGTTTCTACTCCGGGGTTGGTTAAGAGGATGTGCCAATCAAGCGCATGGGGGAAAAAGTAAAGCGAACCGTCTGTGTACACAAACATTAAAGAAATAACGTGAGAATAAGTTCATTTGATCACCAAAGCTGATCTCATACCTGTCTGATTGCTGTGGTCGATTTTAATGGGCTCAAACAAATCAACAAGATTTATGGCCTCTGTTTGCAAATCAGAAAGGAAAGAGGATTTGTGGGTATTTTTAAACACATTTGAAGCAGCTGTAGTGCCTCATAAGTGAGTTTTTGTGTTGATTTGGCACAGAAGCGTCGACCAGAGTGCCAAAGCTCTTTCGCTCTATTTGGCAGAGTGGCCAATGTGTACACTCAAACACACACGTAGGATCTTTAAACACACAAGCAGCAAAGATGATTACCAGGAGTTTTTGTTTTACTCTTCACTTACTGATCTGCTTTTATTTTGGTCTCACTGTCCTTATTTGGGTGAATCACACAGATCTGTAGACAGTTATTTTCATACAACAAGCTCAGGCACCTCATCATCAACCCTACAAACCATGTATTGTGCTCATATAAATAAACTCTTCAAAATGAAACAGTTCATGTGGGAAATGCTGGACATTTCAACCATGTCTCCTCACTTTTCCATCGTTCCCAACCATTTTGTACTTTAATTTAGCTCTTTGCTGTCTTGGAAACCAGGATGTATTGCATGTAGTGTGAGCTAACACAACCGATCAGGTTTTACAGTACAACAACTTTAATTAAGTACTGTCATGTAGCTGATATTTTGCAAGCAATATGCAGGTAATGAGCATAAGTAACATCCATTTAATGTTAATGTTAATGTTAATCTTAATGTTAATCATTGGCTTTGTTACACTAGAGGTGGAAAGAGTCTAAAGTATTTTTACTGAAGTGGACTTACATTGATGAAATTTAAAGAGGGGGTATCTTTTTTTTTTCTTTTTCGACTTTATTTTGTCTCTCTGGTATCTCCATAGAAGCTTTATATGACTTACAGCTCAGCTCTGTTTGGCCAGCCTCTCTGAAAGCCTGTTTGAGATCCGTCTCTCTGACCAATTAGGACAGTGGTTCCCAAAGTGGGGGTTGGGACCCTTTAGGGGGTCACAAGACATTGATAGGGGGGTTGTAAAATGTGTCCCAAAATCAAAAACAATGAACAATTCCACATTTTGTTCATTATTGTGAGAATAAAAGCAAAAATAAGGGTTAAAGATAATAAAAAATTATGCAAACAGAATTTTTTAAATCTTTTTTTCCTAATTTCTATGTTGAAGTTTGATGCAGTGAACACAGTAAAGTGCACATTAGTCTGTATATTATCTACAGATTAGTTGAATTAAGTATCCTCAGGGTTTTTTTGTTTGTTTTTGTCTGGTTTTGGATTGGCCCATTATGGCACTTTTCCACTATACAATTCCAGCCCTACTCGGCTCGGCTCTACTCTACTCGGCTCTACACGGTTTGGTTAGCTTTTCCACTAGCCCGACTACAGACTCACAGTGGGCGTGAATCGTATAACACAGCTGCGCTAAAGTGCTGCGCAGAAGTGCGTGCATGTCATCTATAACGCGACACAAACATAATTTTGTACTAACATATGTGCCACCGTGGTCTTTAAAGGAAAAAACAAAGCTTTCAAAAGATTTCATTAAAGTAATACAGTGGCTCAATGTGGTGCGGCATGACACAGGAGCGGAGGTAAACAACAGCCTCGTGCTGCTGCGCGCAGAGGGAAAAAAAGCTTACCGACATTAACTCATCACTGGATCCTGTGAGATCGCTTTAATTTTTGATTTTTGGGCCTGGTATACCAGAGAGTTTTTGTTGAGCAATCATTTTTCCGTGAACTGTTTTTTTTACCTTTTGGTTCCCTGTGGATTAATGGACTGATTGGTGCTTAAAGACTCTCGTAGCAGACAGATGCTCCTGTGCCGACGAACTTTGATTTAATGGAAAAGATTCTTTAAACCGAACTATCTTTGCTGTTAACTTCTTTTTCGTTTAAAAAGGACTTTAAACTTATTTAGGAATCATGAAGGAGCATTTTAGGGCTGTGTTTTGTCTTCATTCAGTCTGGTTCTGTACCGTCGGGTTTAAATGTCATTAAAAACCCGTCATGGACTTCTTCGTTTGCCTCTTGTAAGTGATTCATACAGAGTCTTAAGCTTCTGTGAGGACATTCTCTGACCAATGAGTGACCAGTAGACTGTCAACGTCACGTTTTAGTATCGGCTTTACTCGCTTAGAACCAGGGTAGAGTAGGTACTAAAAACTGGCGTCTGCTGCGTAGTACCGCGCTAATGGAAATGCAACACAAACCGGGTAGAGCCGAGTAGAGTAGGGCCAAGGCGAGTCAGTGGAAAAGGGCCATTAGTGTTGTACCACTGCAGGGGGTCACCAGTCTCCAACGCTGCTATTTTTAGGGTCACAGACTGAAAAGTTTGGGAACCCCTGAATTAGGAGATCCTTATGTGATGACCTCATCGTTTTGGCAAATCTTAGAAAAATCTGGAGCAACTTGCAGAATCAGAAATTTTGTCTGTTTAATCAGTTCAAAGACGGATTCGGGGTTTTCTACGATATATGAATAAGTAGCAGTTGGACAATCTGTGCGTGAAACCCACTCTAAACTCAAGTTAAGGTAATAAGAGGTAAAAAAAAATGGTCATTTATATAATTTACACAAGTCAGTGTTAAAAGCACCTTCTCTGAAATCTATCCACTGTTTTAATCTGCATGGTGGGTAGAGGTTTGAAAATAAATTTTAACCCCTCAATCACGTAAAAGTACATCCTCATGAGCGTATTACTAAAGAATAGCTAACAAAAGACCATACATTTGTGAGGGGATTTACCCTGAGCAGTTTTTTGCACTGGACCCCTGTGCATGGTATTGTAACTGAGTGTTTTCTTCCATGGACCTTGATGAGATGTGGTGATGTCCTTATATCAAAATTTGATTTGTTGCTTCATTTAACTGTAAATTACAGTAACATGACTGCAGTTATACCTGAAGGCTGTTTTGACTGAACTTTCCTTTTTGACCACAAGGTAGTGCCAGAGCTCTTCTATGTGCAGTCCATGGTTAATTGGTCCTTTTCTCATCTCTTTCATGTGTTCATATTCTTTTGTGCAGTTTTGTAAGTTACATACTAAGTAGTTATCTGATATGCAATCATACTTTGCATAAAAACACAGACTATTTGATCTACTCTATGAAGCATTTAAGCCTAGTTATAGAACCAGTTCATGCCACATTTTTTAACTGATTGAATATTCATCTTGTCTGAGACCCAATGACTTTGGTCACGCCTGCTTTTCTGCTATTTCTCGTCTTTTCTCTCCGTCTGAAAATGTTGTAAATAAACTCAAGAGGATCCCCGTGTGATTTGCTGTGACAGTAAACCAATTAAGACTTTATTGTTTGGGTGGTTGCTAGGTAGAACAGGGACGTTGGAGAGGTGAGGGGTGAAGGGGTGACTCTTCCTGGAATCCAGAGGCCCTAAACGGGGTCACCATGTATACCAAACAGAGGGCACTGAAAATACTGGTAAGAATGTGGCAGCTTCCCTCCCAACTGGAGCACATGAAAGTAGACACACTTCAGTATCACACGTTGTCACCTTTCTTTTATTCTTTTTTTAAAACACTGGAATACAATCATGTTTCTGAAGGCTGAGTAGGTCGTGTTCCTGACCCTGACATTGACCCTTGACGTTGAAGGTCTCTGGACTCATTTTGTTGAATACTCATGATACCAACAAATCTCATTAAAAGTAAAATTGAAAGACAACGAACTGATCTTTTTAACTTTATGACACTTTATTAATTGAGAAAATCAGACAAAAAAAGTTTCAGAAACTTTCCATTTGTTTCAAACTTTACCTCTTGAGCTGTGCTCTGTTGGGACTGATGTAAAGTGAATGGGTGTCTCATAATATGGTGAGCAGTATGCGATGCGTATGATTAGGATTTTTCTCGTTGATTCTGGTGTTGAGAATTCATCACCTTTGCTGTTGGAGTTTTGACCTATCAGAATCTAGTTTCACCTGCTGAACACGATCAGTAATAATACTGTTAACACTGCTGCTGCTACAATTCTATCATGTTTACTTTAAAAGCCTTTCCCACCAGCAGGAAGAGAATTAAATAGAAGTCCATTTCTGGCAGTTAAATGAGTAAAAATGAAAATCAGACTTTGTTGAGGTTTTTTTTTTGTCCATATAAAGTAAAAAAAATGAGATAAAAATTAAATTTGTGAGAAAAAGTACAATTGCTGACTTATTTATCTTAAAATTTCAACATTTTATCTCCATATTGTGACATTTTTCCTCATATTTATGACTTCATAATCCAAAATATTGCATTTAATCTGAAATTTTATTTTTTTCCCCACATAACTAATTAAAAATCTAAATATTGACTATTTCTAATCTCAAAATCATGAATTTTTCCTCATGACTTTGATGTCATTAATTCAAAATTTCTTAGGCATTATCTTGAAATTTTAACTTTTTATCTCAAACATCTACTGTTTAATCTCATTATTTTGACTTTTTATCTCAAAATTTTGACTCCTAGCTCAAAACATTGAAACTTGACTTGATTTGGGCAGAAAACAATCCCAATAAAGTTGAGGTTTCATTTTTATTTTTTCTTTATTAGTGGAAATAATTTTAAACTGAAACCAAAAATCTAATACATTTATTTTGATCCACTTTTGAATTAGCAAGTATTTAATGTGGACCTGCTCTGATCAGTCTATGGGGTGAATAATGTGTTTAGAGATTGTGTTGTTACCTTTCAAAGAGTTAAAGTTTCTTTGGCAGGGCCCATTGAAGTTTCCCTGTTTGGTTGAGGTTCAATAATTTACTATTTGTAGTGTGTGTGTGTGTGTGTGTGTGTGTGTGAGAGACATTCAGGGTCTCTTCCTTCACCCCCTCTAACCCATCCTCACCCTGTCCCATTCCACACCCCCTCACCCTGGGCTAATCCATGACTAATCAAGCTTCTCTCCCTGGGGGGTTTCCTCCCTCAACTCCTCTTTAAATCCTAAACCTATCATCTGCTCCATTAGAGAGACCATCCTTCCTCGTTTCCCCCACAACTGTTTGTGTCAGAGAAGTCTGAACTATGTGGCTCCCAGAGTCTGAGCAGACCGTCTCTTAAGAAGTGCCGCTGCAACACCAGTTCATCAAAGTTGGATGCATATATTGATTTAACACCATGATGCAAAATCGGCTGATATCAATTATGTTGAAAGGCTGAGCATCAGTTGAGAAACCTGAGTGTTTACATAGTGGAGGAGATGAAGGTCCCTTGAAGGCCGAGATTTAATAGATAGGACTCATGAGTGTCATTCAGCTCAGCACTGCTCCAATAAAGCATTAGAGATGTTCAGGTAATAATTATGGCTCAGCCTTTCAACATCAAGCATTTGCTCAGCATTTCAACACCAATGATTTTACTGCGAGCAAAAGCAGTAGTGTTGGAATGCGATGCCCAGCATTTCAACATCCTGCATTTACTGAAAGGAAGCTCTGGGAACTCGGTCAAAATTAATAGAAGGATGAATGCAGCATGTTATCAGAAAATACTGGAGGAAAATTTATTCTCATCAGTCCAAAAGCTTTTCACAGGACGTACATGGATGTTAATGACAATGAACCAAAACACAAGGCCAAGCCGACCTGCCATTGGCTACAACAGAGTAAAATGAAGGTTCTGGAGTGGCCATCTTAGTCTCCTGTTAACTGAGCAGCTGCCCAGTTGAAATGCTTAGTTGCTCTATAAAAGGATTCTTGTGCAAAACACTCTGAACATGTATTTTAACCAAGTACCTGATTGTGCAGTGTTTGTGGAGACGGACATCTCATCAGTGTATTTAGATGTTATTGAGTCATTGCACTTGAAGGGATCTCAATGAGAGGACATTGATAAAGAGAGCAAAAACAAGGAAAGGAAAAGCGAGAGTGCTGAAATGCAGTGCCCAGCATTTCAACATCGAGCATTTTCTGGAAGGAAATGCCCCACTCTAGTATAAATTTGGTATTTTTATGACACAGGTTTATAAGAACACCCTTTCTTTAGCCTCTTTTTTGAACATATTGTTTTAGCTGCTGTCTCTTTAAGGCCCCCTCTGCTCTGTGGAGGCCTATGGGCAAACCTTGGTGTTTGAGGCCCAGCTCTCCAATATGTCATGAACCTGTTAGCAGATCCTGGTGTGATGATCTCATTTCATTAAGTCTTGTGAGGATTTCGTAAAAATCTGAAGCCTTTTATATGTTTGTTTGTCTTTTAAATGTAGTGTTTTGAGCAGTTTTCAGGCAGATTCAGGGATTTGAACACGGTGAATATGTAGTGGGTTAAAAATCTGTACATGTTTAATTTGAATCCCCCAGCACTGTTACTTGATATCCATGTTTGAAATATCAGAAAGTGTCATAATTTCTTATCAATCCTGACCATCCTGTGAGCCGACTCAGCAACAACCTCTTCTTGGAGCTCAGCAAACATTTAGAGAAACACGGAACAACAGAACAGACATCTCTTTGTCATCAGCAGCTCGGGGGCCTCTCTCCCTCTCTCCCTGATCACTGAGCTGCAGCAGAGAGAAAGTTCACACTTTATAAATGCCTTCTTTCAAGCTTTTGTGATTTTTTTGATGATGCTAATTTTGGACAGGTGATGCTTTTCATCCACAGATAATGCATCATTATCTGATGCTTTATCAACCCTTTCATAGTAAACCACAAAGGCTTCAATATGAACGTGATCAAAGAAACTGGAGGCTAACAGAGAAGCCACTTGAGTTCAGTCAGCTACGGTTTTACTGGTTATAATTTTACCAGCACACATTGATCAGTATAAATGAAGGACATAACCACTGTATGTAAGAGGCACACTGTGTGTTGATTGGTTCCTCAATGACTCTGTGTCCTTGAACAGAAAATAACAGTCTCTTTCATTTTTAAACTTTGCTTACCAGCTCTGCTGTTGTTGCCCAGATTGCAGGACAGGATGTTGCTCCATGTTTCCCTTTAGAGACCTTTAGGTAATGTGGCTCCTGAGGCTTCTCTCACATCTGTGCCTGATAACTGCTGATGATTCCTGACTTTTAAAAACATTACTAATTTTGCCACCATATCAACAGGTAGGGGTGAAAAGTGTTAGAACTGTTTTGTGTGTATTGATTTGTGAGTTCAAGTCACCTTTGGTGTGGCTGTTGTCCAGAGCCTGACTAACATGAGACTTTCGGGGTCAATGGCGAAAGCGATACTAGAGACAGAAGAAAGCTGACATCTGATACATATCTGCTGAAATATAAAATAAAAACATTGATATACACTGCCTGGCCAAAAAAAAAAGTCACCACCAAAAAAAAGGTCATACACTCTAATATTTCCTTGGACCGCCTTTAGCTTTGATTACAGCACGCATTTGCTGTGGCATTGTTTCAATAAGCTTCTGCAATGTCACAGATTTATTTCCATCCAGTGTTGCATTAATTTTTCACCAAGATCTTGTATTGATGATGGTAGAGTCTGACCACTGCACAAAGTCTTCTCCAGAACATCCTAAAGATTCTCAATGGGATTCAGGTCTGGACTCTGTGGAGGACAATCCATGTGTGAAAATGATGTCTCATGCTCCCTGAACCACTCTTTCACTATTTGAGCCCGATGAATCCTGACATTGTCATCTTGGAATATGCCCGTGCCATCAGGGAAGAAAAAATCCATTGATGGAATAACCTGGTCATTCAGTATATTCAGGTAGTCAGCTGACCTCATTCTTTGAGCACATACTGTTGCTGAACCTGAGCAACTGCAGCAACCCCAGATCATAACACTGCCCCCACAGGCTTGTACAGTAGGCACTAGGCATGATGGGTGCATCACTTCACCTGCCTCTCTTCTTACCCTGATGCGCCCATCACTCTGGAACAGGGTAAATCTGGCTTCATCAGACCACATGACCTTCTTCCATTGCTCCAGAGTCCAATCTTTATGTTCCCTAGCAAATTGAAGCCTTTTTTTCTGGTTAGCCGCACTGATTAGTGGTTTTCTTAAGTCTGCACAGCTGTTCAGTCCCAGTCCCTTGAGTTCCCTTCTCATTGTGCGTGTGGAAATGCTCTTACTTTCACTATTAAACATAGCCCTGAGTTCTACTGTTGTTTTTCTTCCATTTGATCTCACCACACGTTTAAGTGATCACCGATCACCATCATTCAGGATTTTTCTCCGGCCACATTTCTTCCTGGAAGGCGATGGGTCCCCACTATCCTTCCAGTTTTTAATAATGCGTTGAACAGTTCTTAACCCAATTTTAGTAGTTTCTGCATCAATCTCCTTAGATGTTTTCTCTGCTTGATGCCAATGATTTGACCCTTCTCACACAGACTAACATCTTTTCCATGACCACAGGATGTGTCTTTCCACGTGGTTGTTTAGGAAATGAGAAGCAACTCATTGCACCAGTTGGGGTTAAATAACTTGTTTCCAGCTGAAAGATAATCGCCCATGCAGTAATTATCCAATAGGAGGCTCGTACCTATTTGCTTAGTTAAATCCAGGTGGCCACTTTTTTTTTTGGCCAGGCAGTGTATGATTTTGGGAATGACACAGCAACGTTAAAACGCTGTATTTTGGTCTTTTATTAGAAAAGGGTGGACACAGACACACAGGAGCAGAAATGACATGATCTCCACACAGAAAAAAAAAAAGTTTATACATTAGCGAAATTGTGGCCGATGTTGATTAATCCGTGACATGCTATAATCGGCCCATTTAATCGGCCCCAGTGATAACTGGTCGAGCTTTACTCTACCGTGGTCCTGAAGTATTAAGTTACAAGAATCAAGTACTAACACAGCCTGGTTTCAAGGCCCTGCGAGGATTTTTTAGGTTATCTTGAATGGTGTCTATTCATATATAGTTACACATAGTATGTATTTATATAGCATCTATCTATGTAAATATATATATTTATATAATATACAATATTTTTCTCAGAAAGTATGAGTGACAACACAAAATCCTTTCTGTCACTCATGGTTAGTAGTTGGGTGAAGACATTTATTGAAAAAAAATTAGTTTAATTTTTTTATGTCATAATGACAACAGAGACTTCAAAAATGACCTTGTTTAAAAGTTTACACAACTCTGGTGGTTTTGTCCTGATAAATGCACAAAAGTGAGCACAAATATGTTTGAATGTCTACTAAAGGTAACCATCCTCACCTGTGATCTATTTGCTTGTAATCAGTGTGTGTGTATAAAAAATTAACAGGGTCATTTTTGAAGTTTCTGTTGTCATTATGATTTAAAAAGAGTAAAGACAGTTGTTTGTTCATAAATGTCTTCATCCAACCTCTAACCATGAGTGATAGAAAGGGTTTTTTTTGCCAGTCATACTGTCTTATTTCAAGTTATTTAAAGAAAAAAATTAGGTCTGAATTGCTTGTAAAAAAGTAAAAAATAAATCTGCCAATGGGACAAGAAAAATGTCTTTTTTGATTCGCTACAAGCAATTCAGACCTTATTTTTGTCTTTAAAAACTTGAATTAAGACATTTTTGACCTGGGCTGGTGAATGTGGCTTCAATCAAAGAAAAATAAGACAATTTTTGCTTGGATTTCAGTTTTTTGCAGCATGCAGTGGAACAGTGGCTGATTCTGCCTTCTGTTACAATTGATATGTGACATAAGGTGTTTAATGTAAAAGTTAGAAATGCTCCTTGCAAGAAAAAATAGATTTCATGTCTAACTTAGAGCCTCCCGTGTTTGTTCTTTGTTCAGGTTTATATTTAGTATTAATATTATTTTTTCCACCCTGATTAGCTGAGAAAGTTTTTATGTCCCACAGGAGTTGTGGGAGGAATTCTTTGTCCCCATGTCCTTATAAAGAAAAATAACCAAGTCTGTGCTCTTTTTCTGGACTAATTTGTTGTTCTTGATAAGAATACCTCACTTTTATCTCAGGACTATTAGAGACATGAATGCTCCACCACATATATATTGTTTTTTTGACATAGTTATAATGTATTAGTAGGTCAGTACTGACTTAGAATACGTTGTGGAAAAAGAAAAGTTCAGTACTCCCGTGGAGCACCTTATCTTAAATCAGCATCCATGTGTGTGAGAATAACACAACATACACACACGTAAGGGGGATAGAAGAGGAAAGGAGGAGGAGGAGGAGGAGGTGGAGGAGGAGGAGGGGTAGTGAACTAACTAACTCTCTAATCTGCTTGTCTGAGAGGAAAGAAGAGAGAAAACCAAATCTGCTGTGTTGAGGGAGCCAGAGGAGGGGGAGTCAGTAATTACAGAGAGAGAGAGAGAGAGAGAGAGAGAGGAGGGAAGAGAGGGAAAAAGAGAGAGAGAGATGTCAGAGAGTTACACACAAAGACAGAGACGCACTGAGAAAGAGAGGACGTAACGAGAGAGGAGACAAAGTGAAGCTGAAAGGTCACTCTTCCTTTTTTTTCTGTGTTGCTGGATTTCCAGGATTACTCTCACACACTCTCCAGGACTTTACATGACTCAGCACCTTTCTCCTCATCCTGCCTTTATGCCTTTTTGCACGTGTGTAGTTCGATTCATGTAAGAGGATGGGAGTCCTTCGCCTCTCTCTCGTTCTCCTCTTCCTCCTCTCCTCTCCGGTGCGAGCCCAGTGGTGGGGTTTCATCTGGGCGAACCCAAAAACAACCACCACCTCTTCTCCATCCTCCACCCCTCCTACCATCACACCTACACCCATCACCTTGCTGGGTTCTTATGACACCACGGGAATAACAGAGGAGGTGACAGAAGCAGCTCTGGAGGGTTTTGCTCAGACAGAAGGGTCTGAGCTGACTCCTACAGCCCACCCTGAGGTGTCAGTGTTCGGACACAGCACTGCAGAACCTGAGACTGTACCGCCACAAGAGAGCATAGGTGGAGGCAGCAAAACCAGGGCGCGAAATAAACCTCTCAAACACTGGAAGAGTGGTGAGTGTTGCAGAAATATGGGGAAGAAGAGGCTTTGAAAACAACTTGTGACATCAGAGTTTTTCCACGTAGAAGGTTGCAGTGGCATCTATTTTGGCATTAATCATTTTTGATGATACATTTGGCTCTTTGGGACAAGCCATTGTGTATGAGGTGCTGCTTTTAACAAAACATTTGCAAAGACTGTTGAACAGCTCAAAAGAAAGGCTGATTCACCAAAAGACATCGATAATAATTACACCTGTATAATTGATTAATTGACCACTTGGGGGCAGCAGTAACAAAGTCGAAAGCAGAATCTGCTACAGAAAAGTTAGTTAGAAAACTTTTATTAACATATACATGAGACTAAATGTTGTACAGAGAGTCAGACTTGTTTTGGGTTTTAATCTGTTTCTCACTGATGGATGAATGATAAATGTGGCTCATAAGATGCTGCAGTTGGTCGACCAGCTAGATGCTAATTTCAGGTGCAACAGTGAGAGTGAACTACAACAGTAGATGTAATTACCATAAAACAAAATCGAAAAGCATAAAAATACAAAAAAAGAGCAAAAGTGTGGAGCCAAAGTTGCTTAGTTTTATCGATTGTCATAAAACTATTACTTCTCTATAGCACAGTGATTCCCAACCTGTGGTCCGTGGCCCCCTGGTGGGCCGCGGACATATTGCAAGTGGGCCGCCAAATCATTTTCAAAAAAGTCTGAATTTTAATGAAGGGTAATTATATAAAGACACAAATGTACAGAATAATGTTAACATATTAAAACTTGGTTATATTTGTAAGGGTATTCAACATGTTCAAACGTTTCTATATAAGAAAAGTCCTTGAAGAGGGTAAGTTAAAGCCCAACATGTAACATGACCCAAAATTTAACAAAGCTCTGAAATTTGATTAAACAAATACTGTATATCCCAAGACTATAATCACTGACCCAACATTTAACAAGTTGTTATATTGTGGGCAAATGACTATCACCTTCTGGGCTCAGCATCTGTTACATCATTGACCAGTTATCACATTTCGGGTTTTATTACATTTTTTTTCTTACATTTAGTGTCTTTGTTACAAATCAAGCGCTAACAAGGCACTATACAGCCCCCATTATTATATGGTCAGAGGTGGGCTGCGAAAAATTTTTGAGACTTAAAAGTGGGCCCTGAATTGGAAAAGGTCGGGAACCACTGCTATAGCAAGACACTTCATCTTTAAAGTTTTGTACTGACTGCAAGTCATATATTTGGCATCAAGGAATAAAAAAAAACAGCAATGAGAGATAAGCACTCATGCAAATACACACAAAGTTATGACACAGCTAAAATCTGAGGATAGAAGAAAAAGCTTTGCTCTTTGTAATTCTCTTCTTCAGTATAATGATCCAACAAATCCACTGCACAGTAGGGCTGAACGATTTATCGTTTTCTGATCGAAATCGCAATTTCAAAAATCGTGATCATGTGATTGCAAAAGCTGTGATTTTTTCGTGCTCCCGACTGACCCAGGATCTGTTATATCAGCTGTTTCACACACACCTGTCTTTGAGTGTAAAACTGTTGGGAAAAATCTTTTTTTTCCTTGGGATTGTCGAATTTTGTTTTTATTTGTTTGAATTTTATTTTATTTAACTTGACACAATTAAGAATATTTTGCACCACATTATTTTTAAAAGTTAAGCGTCAAAGATAGCTCTTTTTGTTCTTCAGTTTTTATCACTAAAAATACATTTTAAAAAGTCTGGTTTAGAAAATGCAGGAATAGGTGTTACACTCTGGGACTATTTATCTAAAAATCTTCTTTTTAATTTTTTTTTTTGCCTTTTATTCTATTATTTTGTATGTATTTTTGTATAATTTTGACTTAAATCTAAGAATTTTGACTTTTTATATCAAAATTTCAACTTTTTATCTCAAACACTGCCTTTATTTCAAAACTTAGACTTTTTATCTTAGACTTTTGTCATCTTAAAATTCTGCCCTTAAATGAGAAATTTTGGACTTTTTTCACATAATGTTAAATTGATTTCTTAAACTCTGGAAGTTGTTGGCTTTTTGTCTTAGAAATTTGTCTTTATTTCTCAAAATTTCCACTTTTCATATTAAAATATTGCATTTTTATCTCAAAGTTGGAAACTAGTCAAACCTTTAGTTTTCATTTTCATCCTTGCATTAGAGTAAAAGCTTTTGATGATTTCTATGGTTTGGTGTAATTTTCTGTCAAGTTTGTAAATGTTACCGTACATTGTGAAAACTTGACTAATGTTTGATTTAAAGAAAATCGTGAATAGAATTGAAATCGCTGTGTCTGCCAGAAAAATCGCAATTAGATCTTTTTCTAAAACAGCCCTACTGCACTGAAAAAACAAACTAAAAAAATGAAATCTAAGTGTCTTATTTTTCAGAAAAACAGTGGTTTTAGCCTTTATATGAGCCACATTTACCAGATCAGTCCAGAAAAATGTCTTACTTCAAGTTCGAGGACAAGTTGGAAGACAACAACAACATTTGAATTGCTTGTAATAAGGACAAATATCTGCCAGTGGGTTAAGAAAAAAAGTTTCTTGCATTAAGACATTATTCTATTTTCAAGAAACTTCAAAAGCATTTTACCCCATTTACTCATTACAAGCAGTTCAGATGTAATTTTTTTCTTATAGTATTTTGAAATCAGAAACGTTTCTGAACTGGAAAGGTAAATATGGCTCATAATAAGTGCAAAAAGACATTTTCTACCCAAAATTGGACATAAACTCTCACGATTTCTGTTTTTTTTAGCAGTGTAACTACTGACTAACAGGTCTTACTCACTCACTCACTTACTTACATTATTTCAATACAACATCATGTGACACAAATGCTCTTCTGTTGTGTTTTGAATGAATAAGTACAAAAGTGTTTGTAACTTCTGTAGCACGTTGAAATGAAACAGTTGTAACTCAGTGTGCTCAGCATTAAATCTAAGAGAGCCAGAGAAATCAAGAGAGAGCGAGCCGAGCAGCTGGAGGCTTTAGTGTGGCCTGGCCCAGGTCGAGGTTTAAAGTTTATTCGTGGCAGCTCTAAGGGGGTTGTTAATTTTGGTTTTTATAAGCTGATCAAGCGTCCATGTGGTCGACATGAGGAGGATTATGCTGAGGGGGAAGGAGTTAGAGTGGAAAAATGTCATGCACAAGGGAGGAGTGAATGAATGAATGGTACACTGTTTGATTTGGTGATTAACAGAAGACAGAAAAGCAATTACGGATTGATATATTGTTTGATTGGCCGACTGATTTTGACTGATCACGTAGAAATCTTTCTGACATATAGTGTAGGATTAGTGAAAAAGTATATGATAAGCTGGCATCATGATTTTTTTTTGTACCACAATAGAAAAAAAAGTAATCATTCAAACTGACCAACAATGAAAGTAAGGTTGGGATCTGCTCTTGAATCCAGATCACATGATGTCATCACAAGGCTAATGTGTGCATGTATGTGTGTGTGTGTGTGTGTGTGTGTGTATGTAAGAGAGAGAGAGGGAGAGAGAATGTTTCCTGTATCGCAAAGTTTGACCTGACTTCACCCCTTTTCCCCTTGAAGATTTGATCCAATATAAAACTGGGGGGGGGGGGATTTCCATTCAGCAAATGCAGGATGTTGAAGTTTGACCTGAGTTCACCCCCATTTCACGAGAAGATTTGGTGCATTTTGATCCAATATAAAACTTGGGGGGGCATTTCCCTTCAGCAAATGCAGGATGTTGAAATGCTGAGCATCACATTTCAACACGCTTGCTTTACCTGCGAGGAATGCGATGCTCAGCATTTCAGCACCCTTGCTTTCCCTTGCAAGAAAAGCTCAGTGATGAACTGCTGAGCATCGCATTTCAACACACTTGCTTTTCCCTGCAGGAAAAGCTCAGTGTTGAAATGCTGAGCCCCATTTCAACATTAAGCGCCCTCTTGTAAGAAAGACTTAATGTTGAAAGGCTAAGCCACAACCCTTGCCTTAATGTTGAACCAAGTGACACCAATGAGTCCTATCTTTTAAATCTCAGTCTGATGCTCAGCATTTCAACATAATAAGTAGTTGATACTATTATAGCATTATCAGTGAGTATCCAGCTTTTTTTTTTTTTTTTTTTTTTTGAACGAATAACAGAACTAAGTACTTGATTCAGTCAGAACTCTGTCATCAATTCTGAAAAGCAAAGCTGATGCCAGAGACAACTGAAGACATGTCACTCATATTAAATCAGACTATGGAAAGAAGTTGAGTCACACCCAATGTATTATTTAGGATTTCATCTTTTCTGTCTGCAGTTCTCCTTTACAACTTAAGTTAAGTGGTAAATGGCTAACTGCTCAACAGTATACAAGAGGAGACAAGGATTTAGAAGAGAGTGCAGAAATGAACTTGGGAAGCTGAAACATTTAAGGTCTGATGAACTGAGTCTAAGGGATTTTAGTCTGAATGTAAAGTGGACTTACATGAGACATCAGGTCTTTTCTCACCTTGTCAGGATTCCACTCCACATAAACACCAGCTGTCTATGCAATATTCTCTTTCAACCTTACATCCCACCCAATTCTGGCCTTAATACCATGCTTTGTTTTTAAGGCTTATAACTGAAGAACCATAAGGTCAGAATTAATCCGTGACACCTCATTTAAAAGCTTCAGATTGAGTCGCAATTAATCACAATGAGAATTAGTTCTGTTCATTCATGTTTCTTTGTTGGAAAATACTGAAAGCCAACTTTTATGGTTGGCCTCGTCACACTGGAGGTCAAAACTCAGTGCGCTGTCCTTTTGTTCTCCCGAGCTAGAGGTTACACAGGTGAGTTTGAAACCTGCCTTTTATTTAAAGGGACTGTGAGGACTTTCTCGGTGACTTTGAAAAAGTCTCATGGATTTATGTCTGATCATAATCAATGACTTAAAATGAGATTATCAGTGCCAAAATAGGTCATTTCTAAATGCTACTTCACCGGTCCAGTCTGACTCTCAATAGTCGGACTGGACCAGATTGTTCTACGGCACGCCAAAGTCTCAGTGACAACAACACACCAGCTGACAAAGTTTAGCAGAGATAAGAGAGATCTGTTTTTCCCTGCTGAGAAGGATTTATGTTTTTCATCTAGTCATGACAGAAACAGGATCTTGACTGTCTGACAGAAAAGGGACAGAAAAGCTAAGCAGGAGAGTGATAGAGCACAAGCTAAAAGCTAAAACATGGGTTAAGCAGTATGTGAAAGTGTTCATTCTAATCCACGTGCAGCAGTTTTTCTGCAGTGATCTGTTCAAACTCGAGAATTTATCAATAAAATGAAGAGCCAGGTTACATTTGCTCTGCTTGGTGAGGTTGGAGTTGGTAGATTAGCACTGGTCGGACATAACCAGGATTCACTTGAGTAAGAGATACGTCTCATAGTACCGGGCTGTGAGCAGCACTAAATGTAGCTGGCTACTAAACTAGAGTACAAAGTTTGATTGTTGTCATGTTTCAAGCAACAGCGCTATGTAACTATTGATGAATGCATTACCTTCTCGTGATGACAAAGAAAAGAAGTGTGAAGAGGAAGATCTGATCTCTTTTCACTTTTAAAACGAACACATGAGTCATGTCATCAACACTGTTTGCATGAGTCTTGTTACAAGTTACGAGTTCATGCATACAGTGACCTATGGATGTTAAACATTGAAACGCGAACAGTTTAATGTTTATGGGAGAAAGCTAGAAGCTAATCTTAAGCTAAAGTTTGGTGGCAGTAGCTTAAGAACCAAGCCAGAAAGTATCTTCTGGTTCATTGGTTTGATCTTGAGTAAGTTTAATCATATTCTGTATGACACCAACTTAAAATAGCTACACCAATGCAAGAGTAGCTGTGATAGTAGATATAGATTACAGTGCTAACTTGAAACCACGGTCAAAACATTTGCTGATTTTTTCATGTTTCTGTTTTACACTATGCAGCAACATTGCTCTGTTGAAACTATGGAACTCGGACAGATTTAACATCTGCATCTTTAGGAAAGTACAGAGGCGTGTTCTACCTTTTGTGACCTGCTGCTTCCCCTTTGAATATAAAGACAATTTTGTAGAAAGAGAGTATTGTTTAGTTTACATTTGTCTTTCCTCACTGCAAAAACTGAAATCTAAGCAAGTCATAATGTCCTAATTGTGGTAAAAATTGTCTTGTTTTTCTTGATTTGAGCCACATTCACCAGACCAGGTCATAAAAATGGTTTATTTCAAGGTTTTTAAAGACAAAAATAAGGTCTGAATTGCTTGTAATAGTGATGTCATCAACAAAAGCATTGGCTCTGAGAGCAATTTTTTCAGTGATGTCTGCCATAACAAGGTCACTTACCTAGAAGATAAACAGAAGGTGGGTCTTCTCACCATAGGATGAGAATACTGCAGCTCCAGTGTCTGAGTATCTTTGTTTTAGAAGGAGCCATTGTCCTTCCAGATCCTAACATGTACAGTGAGACTAAAATAAAATGTTTCGATGTAGATATTGTTATTTATGTATTATGTCTTCTCAGTTTGTGTATTTCACTGTCCTCAAACTGTGAGACTATGACCCTTTACTCTGTGAACACAGTCCTCTGACTGTGAGAATGGCTTTTTTCCAAGTTATGACATGCAATCACCACCAGGTCTCTGCTGCCAACTCATTCAACAGTTTCCAACAGAAGCCCAGTGTCAGCGCTAATTTCCAAATATGTCTCACAGGATTAAAAAGGAGATAAACTTCTGCAGCCAGCAGCCAGATGTACACTGAAAAAAAAAAATCTGGAGACAGATTTTAACTTCATTGAATCCTTGAAATCAACAACTAAAGTTGAAGTTAGTGTCTTCACACAAATAAATCTTGTATTGAAGTCGAAAATATTTGTTCAAAATACAAGACAGTGTGAATTTTTTTCAGAACATGAATCATTCAAGTCATGTAAGGCAGTCTTTTTGAGTTTATCTACACAACAAGAGATGATATTGTTATCATTACTGTTTCATTTGGTGGTTTTGGAACCAGAAATTCCTTACCATACCATGTTACCATGAGTGATGAGGGCACACAGTGGACATGAGGGCCTGCTGTACATGGATGAAGTACACAGGTGGCACAAGCTGTCTGTGCTGGCCATTCATGCCAGTGTGGATTAGCTACCTACATCAAACTGTGTGGACCAGCTTTCTGTGCTCTACAGCATTGACTGGCTGCCTTTGCACTACAGTGTGGACCCACTACCTCCACTACATGGAGTAGACCCGCTGTCAATGCCTCATGGCGTGGATGGGCGACACCATGTAGTGATGCAATGAAGCTGTCATTACTAAAAACTTCACTAAAACATCAAAAGGTTAAGTGGTAAGTTAGTTTGGCTGGCAACGTTAATTTACCCCATTGAAAAAAACTGAGTGATTTATACAAGGATTAGTTTTGCTTCATCAACTAGACAAAATTAGGTTAACTTTTCTTGGATTTTGTTTTTCTTGAAAAAGCAAAAAAAGTGTTTTAGGCAAGAAGCGATCTTGATTCAGCAACATAAATACATAATGAAAAAAGTTGTCTTAGTTTTCTTAAGTAGATCTAACAGGAACAGTGTAGCATCAGTTCTCTCACAGAGCTCATCTGCTCACTTCATTCATTACAGAGAACAGATGACATCACATCTGGACTGGAGGTGTGAGAGCTGCTGTGTGTTTGTTTGAGTGTGTGTGAGCCTATTTTGTTTGCACATCTTGATTGCCCACCTCACCACCTGTGTTTGCAACAATAAAAGTGTAAATGTGAGGAGTGGGAGTGCTGCACAGAAGCCCTCACACACACACACACACACACACACACACACACACTCACCCTAAACCCTCTAATCAGGTATGTTTCCAGTTGGTCAGACTGATGAATTAGAGACCCCCAAACGTTGAACTGTCTGCTCTGGTNCATGAGGGAGGCCGTAGGAGGGAATCTGAAGCAATCTCCTCACGTACACACTAAATACTCTAATTACCAGCCATTGTGTGTGCATTTCAGGGGATTATGTCCATGTGAGGAAGAGCAGTCAAGCGTTGATCTCATCAGGTCAAATTAAAGCCATGTCAAGATGATTCTGGTACATCTCTCCCTTCTTCTAATGTGTTCTTTGAACTGGAGGCACACATCCTTCTGACATCCGCAGCTTCTGTGCATCCGAGACAAGGCTCACTTTTCAGAGGAGTCTGTCTAATGTCAGCACCAAAAACCTTTAAGTCAAGCTCTAAGTCCATGAAACCTTGACTGAGAAGAGAAAAGTTTATTTTGTTTCTAAATACTCTAATTTAGGTACAATGGAAAGTGAATAGATGGTTATCCAAATTCAAACTCTTGACAGGGTGAGCGTGTATGGTCCTGTCTGACCCTTATGGGGTCTCATTTGCCCTTTTATCTATTCACGTTACATGATCCTGTTAATTATTTAGCCACCCACTGACACACAAACAAGTTTAACTATAAATTTTAGATGATTTTATGTATTTAAAAGTGATTTTTGATTTGTGTTATGCAACAGATTCTTATCAGCTTGTTTAAAGAGGGGTTATCTTTGAGGTTTTATTGTTCCTCTACTAGCCTCATCATAGCTTTACATGGTTTACAGTTTATAAAAAAAAAAAAACACCAAAAAAAAAATAACAGAACAAGAGGTCGGGCCCACATTTCCTATCAACAAATGCAGGAAAAGCTCAGTGTTGAAATGCTGAGCCCCATTTCAACATGAAATGCTTTCTTGCATGGAAGGCTTAATGTTAAAATGCTAAGCCCACAACCTTATTCCTTAATATCTCCTTTGCTCTATTGGAAAAGCTCGCTCAGCATTTCAACATAATAAAAATAAAACTCGCTGGTGTTTGAGACAGCTCTTAAATCAGCCTTCGACTGAAACACTATGATTTCGCTGCTGCCTCTTTAAGGCTCTGCACTCCACAAATCCTCCTCTTTTTGATTGGCCAGACTTTTTAGGCCTGTCTAAGGTACATCTTTGGATAGACCTTGGTTTTTGAGGCCCGTCTCTCCAAGGTGTCATGAACAAATTGGAGAATCCTCATTTGATGACCTCATCATTTCAGCATGTCTTATTGTTAAGATCTTGTGGGAATCTTGTGAAGATCTTGAGCTATTTTAAGGACAACTTTAAGAAAAAGAGACAGTTTATAGTTTTAGATATATTCATAGTTTTCTACAACACATTGATAGATTGAGGTTTGAAAATCTGGTTTGTTTGGTTGATAAGTGGCTCTAAGTTTTAGGTGTGAATCCTTGTTTCTCTATAAGTGTGTGTCTCTGACAGTCTCCTGTTACCTAGAACATAAAAAGTGGTGGGACCAGGTGGTGAAATGAGCCCACTTTTGGTTAATATGACACCAAGCAAAACAAATACATTTAAACTGATAAACTTGTAGATGGTAGACAAGAAAACAGCCTGCGAGTCATGTAGAAATAAGCATAAATGGTTTCACTTCAAAGGGTGATATGAGAGACGTCAACTTTCAATCGTCGATCTCCATTTCAACTTCTATATTTATTCTCTCTGTCTCTGTCAGATCGAGGCTCAGGAAGCCATCTGGACCTGACGGAGTTAATCGGTGTCCCCCTCCCTCCTTCAGTCTCCTTCACCCCTGGCTATGAGGGCTTCCCAGCTTACAACTTTGGGCCTGAAGCAAACATCGGCAGGCCCACAAAGACCTTTGTGCCGGGGGCGTTCTTCAGGGATTTTGCCATCATTGTCACGGTACAGAAACCAGCCATCATGCAATTTTTCTGCAATTTGATTAAATAGATCTTTAAATATGGATATCAGCTGAATAAATTGAATGATTGATTAATTTTTTTTTAAGTTATCTTTTTGGGCTTTTCATGCCTTTAATGGATAGAGGATGACAGTGGATAGAGTAGGGAAGGGGGGGAGAGTGGGGACTGACATGCGGGAAACAGGCCGGATTCAAACCTGGGCCACCCACTTGTGGGTGAAACTCATGGTGTATGACCTAAACCACGAGACCATCTGTGCCCCAAAAGATTAAAATTCAATAATGGGTGAAGACTCACTGAATAGCCTGAGAAGTCTGGATTGTGAACCTGAGCCCACTTCATGTCGTCACTTTGTGGTGTCTATGGTGAAGAAAGACTGTCTTTGGTATATGACTGTGTATTTTCTATCCAATCCACTTTGGATGTGACTTTATTATTTAAATGATCTATATGTTACGGGTCCCAGGCCGGGAGATAACCAATAACAAAAAGATGACGCCTGTTGGAATAAAAGTACAGCCTCAGAGCAAGCACTACAGCACTTGTTACTTTCTCCAGATTGCGTCTGCTTTAATATCATGTAGCACCAGATAACAATATACAATAAGTGCAGTCTTTTGGTCCAAAAACATTAGGCAAATAAAACCTAGAAATGACTGAAGAAGCATCAATAAACCACTTCTTGTTATATTCAAGTGCAAGTCACATCACGAGTTAGCTTATTTTTATAATGCTCAAAGAATTTTTAGCACCTCTTTAACTTCACTCTGAAAAATTACATATAGTGTCTTTAATTTTTATCAACATAGAATAGTGCAAAAATCTGGATAACTCATCCAAAATCTCATTCAAAGTAATAAATCTCAATAAAACATGGACATTGCACCACAAACTGTAAACTAGTTAGGTAAACAGGACGACATCTGGTTAAACTTGAATAATACTTCATAAACTATTCACTCACAGGATCAAAAACACACATTCAGTCATATCAGGAGCATTTGATTACATGGAGCCAAATACTATGTCACATTCAACAACACAAGGTAACAGAGAGAAAACAAATCTGCAGGAGGGGACTGACTCTCCCGATAACACTGGAATCTCACGTGATCAGTGGCGCAACTTTACTGCCATGTGACAACACGGTACAATAAGCTAATTCTAAAGTAACGATGCACATTACAAAAGTGCGAAACATGAACAAATTATGTGATATGAAGCTTAAAGCTTCCATAACGTGCTATTTTTAGACAACCACTAACCTGTAGGAATAAAAGTACAGCCTCAGAGCAAGAACCACAGCACTCGTTACTTTCTACAGATTGCGTCTGAGGGGAAGATAGGAAGTCCGTCCACAAAAGGTGCAACTGGGGCGGGACTACAGTGACAAAGTTTCCGCTTTACCTGCTTACTTACGATTATTCACTCAGGGTAAATACAAATACAAACATTATACACAATAAAACAAAATGTGGTCATGCATATTTGGGTGCACCACATATAGTCCATGGTTAATGACAGTGAACCCCAACCTGTGGGCTGTGGCCCCCTGGTGGATTGCCAAGATATTGCAAGTGGGCTACCAAACCATTTTCAAAACAGTCTGAATTTTAATGGAGGGTAATTATGTAAAGATACAAATATATGGAATAATATTAAGTTACTTTTTGAAGGATATCAAATTTGTTCAAACCTTAGTGTATATGAAAAGTCCTTTAAGAAGGCATGTTAACGCCCAATATGTTACATGAATTTAACAAAGAAATTAAGTGTAATTAAACAACAAACGTAATAAAAACCTGAAAAGTAACTACAAAAAGGTTATATAACCCAAAAATTGTAATCACTGACTCAAATTTTAGCAAGTTGTTACATTGTGGGTAAATGGTTATTACGTTTTTGGCTCGGCATCTGTTGCATTTTTTTTACCAGATATTACATTTTGGGTTTTATTACATATTTTTCTTAAATTTTGTGTCTTGATTACCTACAGGGTTGGAGGTAGGCCGCAAACATTTTGAGACTTAAAAGCTGCCCTGAATTGAAAAAAGTTGTGAACCACTGATTTATGAGAATGAGCTGTATTAACACCCGTTGTCATCTTTGTCGTCCCTCACTCCAGATCCGTCCAGACTCTCAGAGAGGAGGCGTGCTCTTTGCCATCACAGACGCCCGTCAGAAGGTGGTGGAGCTGGGTTTGGCCCTCACTCCGGCGCGTGGCGGCCTGCAGAGCATCTTACTGTACTACACTGACAGAGAGGAAGCCTCCCACAGCCACAAAGCTGCTGCCTTCAGTGTCCCTGAGATGACCAATCAGTGGACACGATTCACCGTGAGTCTTATGTATTGCACATGTACAATGAGAGACTATAATGGCCTTTTTCCACTGACTCGCCTTGGCCCTACTCTACTCGCCTCTACCCGGTTTGCGTTGCGTTTCCATTAGCGCGGTACTATGCCTCAAACGCCAGTCTTTAGTACCTACTCTACTCTGGTTCCAAGCGAGTAAAGCCGATACTAAAAGGTGACGTTGACGGTCTGCTGGTCACTCATTGGTCAGAGAATGTCGTCACCGAGCCTTCTGACTCTGTACGAATCACTTACAAGAGGCAAACAAATAAGTCAGCGACGGGTTTTTAATGACATTTAAACCTGACGGCACAGAACCAGACTGAATGAAGACAAAATACAGACCTAAAATACACCTTCATGATTCCTAAATAAGTTAAAAGTCCTTTTTAAACAAAAAAGAAGTTAACAGCAAAGATAATATGATTTAAAGAGTTTTTTCAATTGAATCAAAGTTCGTCTGCGCAGGAGCGATCTGTCTGCCACGAGAGTCTTTAAGCACCAATCAGTCCATTAATCCACAGGGAACCAAAAAGGAAAACCAGTTCAAAGAAGAATGATTGATCAACAAAAAATCTCTGGTATACCAGGCCCAAAAATAAAAAAATTAAAGCGATCTCACTGGATCCAGGGAGGAGTTGATGTCAGGAAGCAGCTCCTTCGTTTTCCTCCGCGTGCAGCAGCACATGGCTGTTGTTTACCTCCGTTGTCATGATGCCCAACATTGAGCCGCTGTATTACTTTAATGAAATCTTTTGAAAGCTTTTTTTTTTCCTTTAAAGACCACTTTAGCGCAGCTGTGTTATAAGATCCACGCCCACCGTGAGTCTGTAGTCGGTCTAGTGGAAAAGGTAACCAAACCCAGTAGAGTAGAGTAGAGCTGAGCCGAGGAGGGCTGGAATTGTATAGTGGAAAACGCCATAACAGAGACGCAAACCTGTCTTTGAATATTCATACTGTAAAATACCAAATGATAGCTGGGGCGTTTATTTGTTTGAATCACTGCGAAGACCAGGCTTTTATTTGGGGCAGGCGTTTAATTCCTTTCTCACAAAAATCTTGCTCAGCAAAAAAGAATAAATATGGTAAATTCAATCAAATTATTTATTTACACCAGGAAACAGTTGAGCCAACCAGCACTAGCAGCAAACTTCTCGTCTGTGCTGTCACTCACGGTAACATAGATCTTGGACACTCTCTCATGACTCGCCCACTTACTGATGACCCATTCCTGCATATTTAACTCCAGCTCCTCACTAGTTTTCTTACTACCTCCACCACACAACCTTGTCCTTTAACTGTCCTCCTCAAAGAGACGTCGATGTTCGGTTTTATCTTTTCGCCAAACTCTCACTCTCTCAGGGTCGACAGAGAAGTGTGGAGCTGCTGCTTTGTAACACTCAGGCTTGTTTAATTGTGCTACCATACAAGGGGAAATCTTTCAGGGAAATCAACAGTTTAGGAAAGCTCAGGATAGACAAGGGATTCTCAATTCACTTTCTGACTCTGTACAAATCACATAAAACAAACGAATAAGCCAGCGACTGGTCTTAAATGAGGTTCAAACCTGACGACACAAAACCACAATGAATGAACACAAAATACCACCCCAAAATGTGCCTCTATGATTCCTAAATAAAGTAAAATTCATTTTCAAGTGAAAAAGAAGTTATCAGCAAAAAATAGTTCAGTTTAAAAAGTCTTTTATGTTCAATCAAACTTCATTGGATCAGGAGCGACCTGCTTGTCACAAGTCTTCACACACGAATCAGTCCATTAATCCACAGGGAACCAAAAAGGAAAAACAATTAAAAAAAAAAAGAATGATTGATCAACCAAAAAAATCTCTCGTATACCAGGCATAAAAAAAACAGTAAAATTGGAAGAAATACACTGCAAAAACGGAAATCTAAGCAACTCATCTTGTCTTATTTGTAGTAAAAATTGTCTCATTGTTCTTAATTTTAGCCACATTCACCAGACCAGGTCATAAAAATGTCTTATTTCAAGTTTTTTTCAGACAAAAATGAGGTGTAAATTGCTTGTAACAAGTCAAAAAAATCTGCCAATGGGATAAGACGAATTCTCCCGGGAAGTTTCTTGAAATTAGAAAGATGTCTTAAAACAAGAATCTTTTATCTTATCCCACTGGCAGATTTTTTTTTTACTTGTTACAAGCAATTGATGCCTCATTTGTGTCTTTGAAAAACCTTGAAATGAGACATTTTTATGACCTTGTCTAGTAAATGTGGCTCAAATCAAGAATAGTAAGACAAATTTTACTAAAAATAAGACATAATGACTTGCTCAGATTTCAGTTTTTGCAGTGTATCATTGGAGCCAAGGAATCAGCAGTGATGTGACTGATGTGACTGATGTTAGGTTTTTTTAAAAGTGCATGCGAACATGTAAAGGGGGAAAACATGCAGCAAAAGTGGCAATGTCTTCTTTGAAATTTTTAAGTTAATTACTCCCAGTGTTTATTTGGAATGGACGTTTATTTCTCAGAATGCACCGCTACACCCTGCGGTTAATTGGGACCCGGTGATTAAAGAGAACCTGGCTGTTATTTGGTATTTCACAGTATACTACTTATTCCAATGCCAGATGCTTTCACTTTATTTAGCAGTATTACAAGTATTTGGAAAATGAAGGTTGTGTGAGAAGTTTGTAGATCACTGACCCTGACCTCTGACATATGTGAGAGTTAAAAGGCTTCATGTCTGCTTTTTTCTAAAGCTTTGAAGTCACCCAACGTAAGATGACAATAATATGTTGTAGGTTAAGTTCTGCTTCACACTGATGCTGCATTTGTTTGTCTGACAGGTGGTGGTGGAGCACGACGAGGTGCGTCTCTACATGGACTGTGGAGAGGCAGAGAGGACGACCTTCCACCGCAGACCAGACAGACTGACCTTCTCACAGAATTCAGGCATTTTTGTAGCCAATGCAGGAGGCACCGGGCTGGACAAGTTTGTGGTGAGTCAAAAAGTATCTTTAAATTATAGTGTGACTATGAGTTTCTTCTTCCTCCAGTTAGAAAAGAAACAATACAAGACCTTGAGCCTGTGTTAATATGTGTCTGGGGTTAGTTTCAACTTGACTTTTGTTCCTGTATATGTGTGTGTGTGTGTGTGTGTGTGTGTGAAGTGTGTAGGTGTGAGTTGTGTGCTCTGGCCTCTTGTTAGCATATAAAAAGGCTGAATTGAAATCTGCCCTGTCCTCTGGTAACTTCCCACCATTCTATTTACTGTACAAATGTTTCAAAGTGCCTGAGGAATTTTTTCTCAAAGGAACAAGTAATAACACAGCTTCACACGACTTCCTAGGAAGTAGACTTTTGATTGTATGTATATACATATATATGGGTCAATGACAAAAAGAGGGTCTAAAAACTTATTTTTAAAAAGTTCTTTGAAAATGGATAAAAACATATTTCTGAGTGAAGAATTATGTTTTCTAACAGATTTCAGTAGATGACCAATGTTTCAAAGATTTTAGGTTCATTATTTTTTAGTATTTTCAATTTGAGCACCCAAAAATGTCAGGTGGCGCAACCAAATATATGAAAATATATTTATATGTTCCTGTTATTTTTTCTGTGTGAAATTATTGGCAAGTATCTCTCAAGTGTCTGTAGTGACTCATACATTTTCATTTTGTGTGTTTCATTTCTTTTATTTGTGAATAAGATAAATAATTTGATGTTAAAATAACATTTCACATTATTACATTGGTTGTACCACCTGACATGGAAATTGTTCCAGTCACCAATGAAGTGAAAAACCCTTTTTTATCAGTATTTCAGAGAAATCTACAAACTTTTCCACTTGGTCACAAATGTCATTTGGGCTCCTCTGGCTGATGCAGTTTCCTGTTTCCTGTTTTATTCTCTTCACTTTAAAATAAAAGTCTAATGTTACGCTTGCACCACCCTGACATTTGACAAGGTGAAAATTACGGGACAAAAGTTTTTTAAATTTCTCAACAGCTTTAAAATTCTTTTTATTCGCAAAGAATGTTTTATTTAAAAAGGTTCAAGCATAAAATAATGCCACTGTATTTTTTATTTCAATTTGCAATACCTGACATTCAATTTTTAGAGTTTAATTACTGTGGATACTTGTCAGGACGGTTGCACCACCTGACATTTTGGGGGTTTGAGGTACCAAAACGCAAAAAAACATGTTATATTTTAATAGTTTAAAGATGTGTTCAAATAACACAGGTTTCATAGAATAAAGAAATACATGTGATGAAATACTCAATTCATGATGGAAGGAAATATTGCACTCGGCACACAAAAAAAGGGACGTCACATCATTGACCCATATATATATATACAATTTCCTGCCTATGCTTTGACAAAAAACCTCTGTACATCTGTGTATCAACATATGTAGCTCTGATAACAACTCAAGTGAGAAAAAAAAAATCAAAATTTCTGCTTTTCTACTCAAATAGGAATATTTTTTATGTAGATAAGGTCTACCAATACATATACCTCAAAATTAATCGTTCAATAAAGTGAATATGTTGGAAATACCTTCACTAAATAGGAGAAACAAAAAAATCTTAGATAATTTTAGTACTTTTCCTTTGGTAGCTGCCAGAACAGACAGTGCATAGTAAATCTGAAGCTAATACAAGGATTAACATAAAGATTAAAATTGAAGTTTTCTGTAAAGCTTGCAATTGAATGGAAATCAGTCTGAAGTGGTCCTTGATCCATGAGTTGAAAATATACTGTTTATTTCACCCAAAGTGAGTTCTACAATCTATTTTCATCATTTTCTTCCTGCTGTTTTCCACTCATGATACCAGACACCAAAGCACAGCCTCACTGAGAGTCATTTTCAAACACTGGCTTTGCAAATTCTTCTCAGTCTTAAACACAGTCTGTGTCAAATTCAAGGTCAAAATGTCCTGACCCCCCCACAGAGGCTCCTAAGCTGGCTCTTTGATAGACCTTATTGGTAAAAGTCTAAGATCAGAGACAGAGGATGGAGGAAGGGAGTTCAGAGGAGAGAAGGTTAAAATGCAGGAAGGGACAGGGGATGTGGAGGGGAGGAGAAGATAAGGGAGTAAGTTTATAGCATATGGGGAAGTCAGAGACATCAACAAGGCGCAGATTAAAGGCTTCAATCAGGTCTTTGAGTCTGCAGTTTGATGTTATTGTGGGGTTAAACTTGAAATGATTCTCAAGGACAACCATACTCAAAACAAATGATTATGTGCCATCATAGGCATTGTAAAATCATATTTATGAATTTTTAACCAATTACAGATGTTTACAATCTTTATAAATGAAAATGACTAAAATCAATGTAAGTCTTTCAAGTATAAGATGAATTTGATTCAAAACCAATGAGATTGGGTTTCATAAAGGTTGAGACAGTTCACTGAAAAAACGACAAAGTGGCAGGTCTTTCAATGTACTTAGATTTAATGAGTTCATGTAACAATAAAATCACATTCTTTATGTGAACACAGTTTAATCAAGCAGATCAAACATGTTCAAGATGTATCTGTGTTAAGTCGATTGGAAGTTATTTGAATGAAAAAATGAAAGCAACATAAATACACTCACAGAAATGAATCATGCCAGAACATAGTCTTAAACATTTAAATCTATTAAGTTTTATCTAACTGCGCAAATTTTTCAAATGTTTGTGTTTAAATTCAATAAAATCTAAATAATTCCATCAATTCTAAAATATATTGAATTTAGTTAGTTATTACATATTAACATGGGTTAAATGTAAGAAATAAGATTCTATTATTCACAATTTATGTGACTGGTTTTCACACAAGTAATGGGGACTGACATCTTGGAAACAGAAACTGAACTTAAGTCCTCAGTCTACCTTGTTACCATGAGTGGGGAGGGCATGCAGTGGACATAAGAGTCTGCTGTACATGGATGGATCACACGGGTGGCACAAGCTGTCCCTGCTGGCCTCTCATGCCAGTGTGGATTGGCTGCCTACACTAAACTGTGTGGACCAACTTTCTGTGCTCTCCGTACACTACACGGAGTAGGCTGGCTGCCTATGCCACATCACATAGACTGGCCACACCTAACAGTGTAGACTGGCAACCCCTACTAGCAGTGCTTTGCCATAATTCACAGTCTTATACTGTAATCCAACATACAGAACATAATGGGCAGTTACAAAGGCTAAAAAAAAGCAGGTTAATGCAAAATGTTTACACATAGCTGGTAGTAGACAACCAGTCTGCACCAGGTCAGAGACAGCCTGTGTCACCTATGTCAGGGGTTCCCAAACTTTTCCGCGTGTGACCCCCAAAATGGCAGTGTTAGAGACTGGCGACCCCCTGCTGTGGTACAACACTAATGGGCGAATCCAAAAAAACGGACAAAAACAAACAAAAAACCCAGAGGATACTTTGATTTACCGACTAATGTGCACTTTGCTGTGTTCACTGCATCAAACTTCAACAAAGAAATGTGAAAAACAGATAAAACATTTTCTGTTTGCATAATTTTATGTTATCTTTAACCCCTATTTTTGCCTCTATTCTCACAGTAATGGATAAAATTGTTCATAGTTTTTGATTTTGGGACACATTCCACGACCCCCTATCAATGTCTCGCGACCCCAAATAGGGTCCAGACCCCCACTTTGAGAACCACTGACCTATGTGATACACCCATGTACAGCAGGCTCTCATGTCCACTGCTTGCCTTCCTCACTATGGTATTCATGTTAACTGCATAATCTAGTTAGTATGCAGTTCAAATAAATATATTCTGTTAATTTAGAGTAAATATACTTGATTAAAACTGAACATATAAACCTGGGGTTTACCCATTTCAAACAAAATGGCTTTATTACACTAGTAAAAATGTATCTGATAAAGTTATTTGGTAGGTTTGGGTTCAAATCACCTCAATTAAGTTATTGAAATTTATAAATCGTAAGAGTTAGGGTTAAATATTTTTTTCAGTGATGCAACCCCACCCCTTACCTCCTGGTTTCATTAGCTAGCTTTGCTTGATGTCAGATTATATCCCTAGTAGAGTTTTTCTCCCTTCTCAATGACATCATGAAGTGGTTTATTTCACGAAATACTTGTTGCTGATGTCATATTGTTGCTGTGGTTACTGGACGTAGAGCTTTATTCAGCTTTGTGCAGTGTAGCCTGACTTTATGAACAGGTTATCTGAAGCATGACGACAGAATATGTGCAAACTCAGCAGCGAGCTTGGTCAGTGTGCAGGATCTGGGTCACTGTGTATGCTTGTGTGTGTGTGTGTGTGTGTGTGTGTGTGTGTGTGTGTGTGAATGTATGTTGTTGGTTTGTTGACTTGGACTTCAAAGGAGAGCAGTCATGACATGGGGCCCTTTCAGTCAGCATGGGTTTAGTGTTTCTGTTGTAAAGGAAATTAAAGTTGACCCAAGGATTTGACGTCTCTGTTCTGTTTCTGATGGATCTCAAAAATATAAACCAGCATCGGGACTCTACCATTAGTCTGAATGTGGTGTAAGTGTGTGAGCTTCTTGGGGGATTCTTGTCTCTATGGAGATATCAGAGGGTGGACTGTACTTCATTGTTTGAGGTGCCCCTCTGTTTAAAGAGGGGAACCATGAGGATGCAACACAGACAGTTAGACTCTAAAGCAGCAGTTTCTAACACTCCCTTCAAGGCAAAACTGACTTCAATTCCAAGAAAACTACCAAAAACATAAATTAGCTCTAATTCGATGCAAATTAGCTTTGTCTTGCAAGCAACAGTTTGTTACACTGCCTTCATCAAACCTTACAGTTTCCTGTGAAAATGCTCTCCATTTTCACTTGCATAATGGTCTTCAGCAGGGGTTCCTTAACTTTTTAGCCCAAAAACCTGAAAAAAATAACAGTAGTACTTGAAATTGGCAACTACTTACAGAGAAATACAATAACAGCTAGTCGCCCAGTTGTAAAAATAATCATGGAGGATGGTAGATTTGATTGTCTGGCACAAATATTTTGTGCTAGTGTTGTTCTAATAGTTGCCTGAATAATCCTCAACGACATTAGCAGCAAATGACTAACATTAGCCTATCGAGAAGCCTAACCTGACATCATTAGCTGAGCTGTTATGGCTAAATCCAGAGATTACATCTTTCATGACATCATGGTGCAGCTGTTCATATCACTTGGCCATGATGCTGAAATTGAAACAGTGTCACCTGAGCGAGTAGTAATACTGCCCGACCAAAATAAAGGTCATACACTCTAATATTTGGTTGTACCACCTTTAGCTTTGACTACAGCACACATTCGCTGTGGCATTGTTTCGATTAGCTTCTGCAACGTCACAAGATTTATTTCCATCAAGTGTTACATTAATTTTTCAACAAGATCTTGTATTGATGATGGTAGAGTCTGACCACTGCACAAAGTCTTCTCCAGAACATCCCAAAGATTCTCAATTAAGGTCTGGACTCTGTGGAGGACAATCCATGTGTGAAAATGATGTCTCATGCTCCCTGAACCACTCTTTCACTATTTGAGCCCGAGGAATCCTGTCATTGTCATCTTGGAATATGCCCGTGCCATCAGGGAAGAAAAACTCCATTGATGGAATAACCTGGTCATTCAGTATATTCAGGTAGTCAGCTGACCTCATTCTTTGAGCACATACTGTTGCTGAACCTGAGCAACTGCAGCAACCCAAGATCATAACACCGCCCCCACAGGCTTGTACAGTAGGCACTAGGAATGATGGGTGCATCACTTCACCTGCCTCTCTTCTTACCCTGATGCGCCTATCACTCTGGAACAGGGTAAATCTGGACTCATCAGACCACATGACCTTCTTCCATTGCTCCAGAGCCCAATCTTTATGCTCCCTAACAAATTGAAGCCTTTTTTTCCATCTAGTCTCACTGATCAGTGGTTTTCTTTAGGCTATACAGCTGTTCAATCCCAAATCCTTAAGTTCCACAACAACGGGATGTGTCTTTCTCCATGATTGTTTAAGAAATGAGACGTTATTCATTGCATCAGCTGGGGTTGAATGACTTAAAAGATGATCACCTATGCAGTTATGCTAAGGGAAGAGTTATGGCTCAGCATTTCATCATTGAGCCTTTCCTGCAAGAAAGTGCTTAACGTTGAAATGGGGCTCAGCATTTCGACCTTGCAGGAAAAGCGAGCGTGTTGCAATGTGATGCTCAGCATTTCAACATCCTGCATTTGCTGAAGGGAAATGCAGGCGTCCCTCTAGTTATACATTAGGTGGCTTGAACCTATTTGCTTAGGTAAATCCAGCTGGGCAACTTTTTGTTTTTGGCCAGGCAGCATAACCCATCCACTTTTATTGAAAAAATGGCTCAAGGGATGAAAAAGGAGGGTGACTATTGCAGATGGGGCTTGATTTTGACATGTTTATTTCAGAGGAGATTCTGTCATTCAAATTCAAGAGTTAGAGTCCTGATTTGAGTCAGAGTGTTACTAAAACAAAGAAACAAACTGGCAGGGAACAATTACTTATTCTTGAGGAGATGAATCTCAAGAAAAAAAGAAAAAAAGTTTTTCTTCTGCTGCTGAATATGAGATTTTTCTCAAATAAAGTGTCTAAGATGCTAGTGAAAATAGTGCATCTGAACTACTGGCATCATTGTAAAAACAAATTAATGTCATCTCCATAGATTCACATTCATTATTCATTGGAAACACATCAGTTGAAAATGCTTGATCAATGAATTTCCAGATTATTTTCTCATTCTCTGTCTGTCTGTCTCTCTCTGCAGGGATCCATTCAACAGCTGATCATTAAAGATGATCCCAGAGCAGCTGAGGAGCAGTGTGAAGATGATGACCCCTATGTGAGTAACAAAGGAGAATCAAAAACTCAGAAGCTCTTTCATCACACCGATAGTCCTGCCACTATGACTTTCTTTACATCCTACATGAATCAACAGCTCCCTCTAGTGGTCAAAAGAAATTCACTTAACATCTGCTCTGGGGATTGGCTCTCAGATCTACCTGACATGTAAAATTACATTCAAATGATCTTGCTTTTGCTGTTGTTTGTTGTTGTCACAGGCCTTTTTACTTAGTATATAATTCTCTCAGGATTTGAAATCAGATAATATGTTCCTCTGTGATATTATGAAAAGGCATCTGTGGAAAACAAAACGAAACAAAAAAATCTAGATTATTTATGTATCATCAAAATATTTCCTGCTGTTCTTTGAAGGCCTCTGGCTACACCAGTGGAGACGATGGTCTAGATGATCGAGAGTCAGAGGAGGAAATTATGAAAAACACAAAGGAGAGGAAACCTCATGCACAGGTAGGCTGAGTGGATGTTTGATTTGTCTGAATTATTACACCAAACAACCATCTCTCTTTTCTGTTCAGTTTAAGATAAATTAATTACCTTCTCTTTATGGTACGATCTTTGGGGGGTGTCTTTGTGACTTTGAGGAGCAACAGTTCAGGAAAAGGCAACATAAAGGGCTCCTCATAGAGACTGTTTATTGATACTGAAAAGAAACCAATTCATCTTTCACCATGTTTGTATGAGAGCGAGTGTGTGTGGGTACTGCTTTAAATCATCAGCCTCCTACAATGAAACATCCGTTCTATTGCATATATGAGTGTGTGAACGTGTGTGGCCACTGCTATCTTCCCTTCTCCCACAACCAGGAAGTCAGTGTGACCCCACACATCTCATAATAAGTGTTTACTTTGAAGCTTCAAAGGAAGCAGGCCCTCTGAAGCTGAGCAGCTGCTGCCAGATATTAAACTCATTACTGATGCTTTCTTGTCCTGATGGGTGACCCTTTACAGCTGCGCGGTCCAAATTTCACTGAGGGTGGTATAAATTGGTGATTTCTCGCAGATCCTGGAACAGTGACTCAGCATTTTCAAGTTTCAGTGACACAGCATTTTTAAGTTTCAGTGACTCAGCATTGTCAAGTTTCAGTGACTCAGAATTTTTGAGTTTCTCCCAAACCATGTGTGACCTGTGAATTCTTGTAACAACAATTTCACCAATTAACTTCAATGCTGTTTTATGGTTCATTTTTAAAATTCAAGTGTTTACTTAAGTGTTGCTATTTTTTGCAACTTAACACTTCTACAAATATATCAGGGGAAAAACTAAGAACAATAGGGTCACCCCGTTGTGCTCGGCTGTGACCTGTTCACAATGGATTATCCTACCTATTATACACCTGGTTAACAAGATATCAATTGTTTTATGGTGAATAAAGTATTAAGACCAGTCAGGTTGTCAAAGAAAATGTCAGCTAATTAAATTTTTCTGATAATATCAACTCCAGGCCAAGCTGCAGTGACTGTATAAAGAAATGAATATAGCACTGTATCCTTAAATGGTTTAGAGCAGCCCCATCAACTAAAACAATTAAGCTTGGAGTAAGGATAGACTGGTAATTGGCCTGAACCGATTATTATTGGCACCAATATTGGCATTTTTACAACTATAAGCATCGGCCTTTTTTTTTTGTCAGTAATCAGCCAGTGACAAATCATTTTAAAACTGTGTTATTTTGGCTCTCATGTAGGCTAGTGCTTACATAGAGACTTCGGTGAGCCATAAATCAGTTTGATCCAATCCACTCAGTAAGGTGGGATAGCATTTAGAAATAACCTTTTCTGGCGCCGATAATCTCATGTTGAGTTGTTGATTACAACCAAGGATTTATCCAAAGATGAGACACGACCCTTAACAGGAAAAGCAGGAGAAAATTGAGGAATGAATGAATGCCCTGAGATCTTCCTGTTTTCCCAGATATGGCTCTCATGGGAAAGTTTGTGTTATTCTGATTTCAGGACAGTGCTCCAGTCAGAGCTCCGCCCACTGAGGCTCCAGAGGTGGAGCTGGATGAGTACTCAGGTCACCAGACCCCAACAGAGGCCTCTGAAGAGATGCTGATGAGAGGTCAGAACAAACCTAACTGAAGTAGTCACTCAGTCCTTTCTACTTTGGTGTCTGATGTAAAGGAAACATGCTGTATTGGAAAACCAGTTACACACATATGAAGCATTTAGCAATTTAACAGGAGGAACAATCCAGGATTTATCTAAAACTACTGAGGATCCACATTTTCAACTGTAAATCAAGCATTTGATGCATTAGTTCTCCAACAAAATAGACTCAAGTTTTTACAGGGGCTCTCACTCATTTTAAATTTGAATGTTTGTTTCATTACATTTTATTTTTTAACATATTTTGGGTTTAAACATACAATAAGTTTTATAATTGCATCACTGGTTATTTTTAGCTGGCAGCTAGAAAATGAAAGTGTATAAGTTAAATTTTAGCATTGAGCCCTTTCAGAAAGAGAGAGAAAAAAAAACAGATTTAACCTGAACACTTGCCTCGTATGCATTTTTTAAAATTTCTTTTGATATTTACAATAAGTCAGACCTAATAAGTATAAAAACTAAATTAAGTCTTTGTACAGGAAATTATGTTTTCAGTGTTACTAGATAGCTTCTCATTTTTAGTTATAAGTGTTTTTGTCCACAACTACACTTTCTTCTCATTGGAATGGATGGGAAGTTGTGATATCACCAAAAGATGTTGTGTTAAGTGTCTCTAAATGCTGCTAATAGATAGATAGAAATTTGAAAGATGAAGTTTCATGGGTCGGAGAGGCAGAAATGTAATGTTCAGGTATGTGGTCACCAAGTCTTAAGAGATTAATGCAGATTTTATTTTCTTGAATTTGACTTCTGACCAATCACTGGTCTAACTTATTGATGTCTTACCCAACATGTCCAGGACCTCACAGGGCGGAGGAGCCAGGGGAGAGATCAGGAGAGGTTTGGTTTTTGTCGTTGACTTTTATTATGGATTCAAATGATCTCACATGGCAGCATCTGTATTACAAATCCAGACTCCATGAAGGTTTTACCTGAATTTCTAGGGTCGTACCAGGCAAGGGTCCAAAGGAGCACGTGGAGACCCAGGACCCAGAGGCCCATCTGGCCCCCCTGGTCCCCCAGGCCCCACCCCTCTACCTGGACAATCCCATCCTGGTCCAAGAGGGACTCAAGGACCACCAGGACTCCCTGGATCCCCTGGACTACCAGGGAGAGATGGACAACAGGTGTGTGTGTGTGTGTTGAAGAGACAGGGAAGTGTGTTTGTGTTTGTGTTGCGAGCATTATATTATCCTGAGTTCTAAGATTTAGTACCAATCCTAAATCTGTCTCACTTCACAGGGAAGAAGGGGAGAAAAAGGAGATCAAGTAAGAATACTTCTTGGATCTTTTCTTCGATGTATTCCTATAATCTTAATAGTTCAGCTCGTATGAACACGTTGGGTTTTTTTTCCCTGTAGGGTCAGAAAGGATCTCAGGGATTCTCAGGACAGGATGGAAAAGTTGGAGCTAAAGGAGAGAAGGTAAGACTGAAGAATAATCTTTACTTAAAAGCTTAATTCTTATTGTGCATTACTGAATGTAGAGTGATGATTCCTCTGATCCTCCTCCTTTTACATCTCAATAGGGAGACCCAGGATCTGGCATGCCAGGTCCTCCTGGCCCCCCAGGGCCCCCTGGACCTCCAAGATCACGCAGTGTTCCTGTGGGTGCCACTTTTTAGTTTTATGTGCCAAGTGTTGTAGATATGACTGTCTAGCCCCAGTGCACGTTGAAGACAAGGTCTACAAACCTCTTAGGACTGTGTTGGTCTTTGTTGAACTTTGTTGGACCATGTCTGTGTGTTACAGTATGGAGCTGATGCTCTTGGTTCTGGGTTCGAAGACCTTGAGAGTGACACAGAACTCATCAGGGTAAGAAAAGCCCAAAAAGAGGATTTCAAAGTCTGTTTGTCTCACTTCCATGAAATACAAGGTAAAAGAGTAATTCTCTCCATCAGGGTCCTCCTGGTCTCCCTGGACCTCCAGGACCTCCTGGTCCCCCTGGGCCTAACCTGTCAGGTTCTGGGTCAGCTGGAGGCCCATTTTCAGGGCATTCTGGGCCATCTGGACACCCTGGGAGGGATGGACTTCCAGGTCACCCAGGACTACCAGTGAGTGATTCTGATAAGAGAAACTCATGATACATTTTGTTGCCAAAAATGTTCAATGTTTCCTATGTTTACAATCGTCAGTAGTGACAGGAAGTTGTCACTAAAGCTGAAATATAAGCAAGTACTTCAAACAAGTTCATTTGGTCTGACACTGTGTATTGGCTTTAAGCAGTCCTTGTGACCAATTTGATTTATTTTTTACCATCTTTTACCGTGACTCTCTATACCAAAAATTCAACTTTTTATTCCAAAAACTGCCTTTATTTCGAAATGTAGACTTTTTATCTTCGACTTTTGTCATCTGAAAATTTTGACCTTAAATGAGAAAGTTTGGACTTTTTTCCACAAAATGTTAAATTGATTTCTTAAACTTAAGAAGTTTCATCTCAAAATCTTGACTTTTTGTCTCAGAATTTTGTCTTTATTTCTCAAAATTTTCACTTTTTATATTGAAATATTGACCTTTTATTTAAAGGTTTGAAACAACTCTTACCTTCAGTTTTCGGTTTCATCCTTGCATTAGAGTAAAAGCTTCTGATGTTTCAATGGTTTGATGTAATTTTCTGTCAAGTTTGTAAATGTTTCTGTACATAGTGAAAACTTCACTAAAGCTTGATTTAAAGAAAATCGTGAGTTGAATTGAAATCGCTGTATCTACCAGAAAAATCGCAATTAGATCTTTTTCTAAAATCGTTCAGCCCTACCTTTGGTTTTGTGTTTTTCTGGATCCTTTGTTGTTGTTGACTTTCTCCTTCCCCATCCTTTAGTCTGTTATATTTCTACATGTCAATTAAAGTAAATTGTGTTAGTTTTTCTTGTAGGTAGACTTAATGATCATTACGTGTGTATGTGTGTGAAAATAACTGGTCTGTCTTTATCCTCCCTCCTCCTCTGTTTCTGTCACCTTTTCTGTCATTTATTCACCCTCCTTCACTTTTCTTTACATCAATATTTCCTAAACCCGTCTCCCACCTGCTCCACTCCTCTCCACTGTGTTTCAGATGTTTGAGGACTGGTTTAGTGGTTCTGGACCAGATGGTTCAGACCTGAGCTCAGGGTTGTCATCAGACCTGGGCTCAGGTTTCAGTTCTGGGTTCAGTCCTGAGCCCAGTTTTGCGTCTGGTTCTGGACCTGACTTTGGGTCAGCTTGGGGTTCAGGAGAGGTATAATATTCTGGTTTGCTTGATGAACAAGCAAACGGTAAAAGGCAGAGCTACAGGAAAAAGCCTGAGTATTGAGAAGCCGATAACCATTTATCGCATTCACTCAAATGACAATTAAAGTCACAACCAAAACTTAAAGCAGTGATATATTTATTTACCTTTTATCTGTCCATTACCCAGGCTGATGACTGTACATTTGCTCCACCATGTTGTCTCTATGTCTGGCTGACAGCAAGCTAAAGCACTTTGACCTGGCTGACAGTGCTCTGTGTATAAAAAGGAAAAAAATATCTCAGCTTTTATTTCCTCTTTGATAATCTCTCTGGCAGCCATAACCCCCTCTGACCTTTGACCTGCTTTGAGTCTCCTCAGTAACTTTTCGTATTTGCTTCCTGTCGTCTGTGAGGTTCACTTTTGCTCAGATGAATGAAACAAGCTCAAACTTTCTTCTTTAACCCAAGTTATGAAGCATTTTGCTTTTTTTTTCTTCTCACAACATGGTAAAAGGAACAAATCTGCCTTTTAATCTGTGAGTTTTCTAAACATGTTGCTGCCTCTTGCTTGTTCTCATATTACGGATGCAGAATACCAGGGCATGCAGATGTTTGCTCATTGTGTTATGTGACATTTATTCCAGCCCTCAACCCTTCGAGTTTTTTCTACTCATGTAAAAACTTGAGCAAAAGTTAGAGTTGATGTACAGAGGAACCAAATGAAACTTCAAAATGACAAGGGCCTGATTGAACTCATGGTCTAACCTGGACTAACCATGACCACTGGGCACAACATTACTACTTTCTTTTTGGTGAAGATTTTCCTACGTAATTTTCCTGTTTCTGAGAGGATACAAAAACAGTTCAGGCATTGATGTTAAATGTGAAAAATAAGCATTAAGGAACAATTTTTCCTTTTTTTTAACAACAGCAGTGGGTCATGCAGCGACCTTGGGTGTCCTGATAGGCACTTTTAAATAAAATTTATTATTATTATTATTATTATTATTATTATTATTATTATTATTGTTAAAATCTTCAAAGCAGTATTTGGGCCACATTAAAAATTATATTTTTTGCTTCATATTTTACTACGAGATTTAAGTCAAAATTGTAATTTTTTACTACGAGATTAAAGTCCAAATTAATTATTTAACTACGAGAATCAAGCAGAAGTTGAGTCGTAACGGAAGTAGGCAAGTCAGTGTTCTGATAGTCATTCAGTTAAACTGATTCTGATGTGCTAAAAGTTGAAGTATCTCCTTGTTTGTAAAACCCAAGTTAAACTATTATTTGACAAAATGCTCCTTGGTCCTCATTTCCTCCTCCTCGTAGACTGTCCCCCATTATATTTCCACTTTATTCTCGTAGTAAATTATGTCATTATTTTTTACTTTAATCTTGTAGTAAAATGATAAATTTCAACTTTAATCTCGTAGTAAATATGAGGTAAAAAAAAAAAATTATTATTATAGTAATTATTGTTATAGTTATTATAGTCCTATTATTACAGCTATTATAGTTATTATTGTTATTATTATTATAATTATTATTATTATTATTATTATTATTAGTAGTAGTAGTAGTAGTAGTAGTAGTAGTAGTAGTAGTCATAGTATTAGTATTATTATCATCACTTTATCAAATAAGTCAAGGATCCTAAGTTTAAATCAGAATATAGCAAATAAATCTGCAGTCCATCTTCAAACATAGGATCCTAACAAAAAGAGATCAGACATTCAGACATATTCACATCTACTTTTTCTAAACTGAATGTTGAAGACTGTTGAAAACATTCAGGGTGTTTTTAACCTAAGCCCAACAAGATCCTAATGCCAGTGTTTCCCAGATAATGGGCCTCATTCACTAAATGTGTAGAAATGTTCTTACTCCCCGCACAAAATAAGAAAATTAGTAAAATCACTGTCGGATTCATGACACGTGCGTACCAGTCGTTTTTGTTCACACCACTGTGTGTGTATTAATGAATCTGAATCAGTCTGAGTCAACAGGCTTGTTGCTGTTAACTGAAATTAGCATTTTACCGCCCCCCAATTCATCTAAATAAGGACATCTGTTCAGAGCATCAGGAGGAGGAGCCATCGAGATCTACGTCCACGTTGTCAGCATCAACCACAGCTCGTTCCCCCAGTTCCTCACGCAAACAATTCATCATAATACTGCTCAGCTTTGCTCACTAACATCTTTTTCTATGATTTAGCTTCAACACATTCTCATTTGTCCACATCTTCGTATGTCTCTTTCTTTTTTTGTTGCACGTTTAGGGTCATGCAGGAAAAGATGGGGCTCCAGGTTTTCCAGGTCGTCCAGGGGCTGTGGGAGAGAAGGTACAAACACACACTGCCATCATAAACAGACATGTTCCTCCAACAGCACTGAGTGGTTCATCTAGGAAGGGCTGTACAAGCATTTATTCTTAACAAGAGGGGGCAGGGGGAGCATTTCCTTTCAGCAAATGCAGGATGTGGAAATGCTGAGCATCAAAGTTCAACACTATTGTTTCCCCTTGCTGGAAAAGCTCAGTGCTGGAATGCTGAGCCACAACCTTAAAGGGAACCCGGACTGTAAGGACTAATAGACATGAATATGCTTAAATGTTTGTCTCAAACTAGAATTTGTTGTTAAAAGACATAACCAATTGGTTTTGCTTTAAAAAAAAAAATACAGTTTAAAACACAGTTTCTATCCTTTGGGCGCAGCCATTGTTTTACTGCCGCAATGCATTCTGGGTTGATAGCGTAGATTGGTTGCTTGGTGCCGAGCATCTGGATTTGGCCGTTTACTCACTACTAGTCGCTGTAAGTCACAAGGTTTGAGGAGGGAAAAAAACATAATAATGCCACATGTGGCTGCTTTTGGGTGCACTTTTCAGTCCAAAGGAAACAAGGAGACTGATGTTAGTCTGCACAGCTTCCCAAAAGACAAGAAAAGAAGGAAGTTGTGGGAAATCACTTGTGGGCATAAACAACATCCAATGGACTCGCGGCTATGTTCTGGCCACTTCTCCCCAGAAGCATTTGCTGCATTTAGCCGGCCCATGCTGATGAAAGAGCTGACAGGTGTGGGTCATTATAAACGGAGACTAAAGCCAAATGCTGTGCCGACTATTTTCCAACACAAACCCACAAAACTTCCTCAGGAAACCGATGAAGTCCGCTCCACGACTTATATGATCCTGTATGAGATCCAGCCCGGTGCAACCATATGACGTCACTACCCAGGCGTTATTGTGGCGTAAACAACAATGGCGGCCTACAGGTGAAAATATTTTTTCAAATTTTATACAAACTAAGATTTTTTGAGAGATTTTATTATCGTTCTTGTGTAGCTGGTAAAAACACTGATCATTTAGGAAAATTACATTCTGGTAGCCAGGGTTCCTTTTAACATCTCCATTGCTCTATTGTAGCAGCTCTGACCTGAGTGACACTCATGAGTCCTGTTTATTAAACTTTGTCTTCAAAGGACCTTCATCTCCTCCCACTATGATATCATTAAATCAAATCAAAACTTTATTTATAAAGTGCGTTTCATACAATAGATATAGCACAAAGTGCTTCCAATCCTATGAAAAACAATCCCAGTTGCAGTGGTAACTTTCTGACACCTCCTGCTTAAAACCCCAAAAGTCATGCTGGTGCTCAGCATTTCAACAAAAGGAGTTGCCATCCAAAATGTAGGTGTTTGAGGATGAAAAAGAATTGGTTCCTGTGGGAAAATAACTTGACAAAGAAGCTTTTCAAAGGCAACCACAGCTTGTAGAGCTTCACCAACTGGAGGGGAGGGTGAAGGAGTGTTTCAGTCATGAATCTACCAGATAGTGTCATATCTTATCATTTCTCCTCTTAATCCACAGGGTGACAGAGGCTTACCTGGCTCACCGGGACCAAAGGTGATACAATCTTTTAGCCCAAATCAATTGATCATCAATCAATTGATTTTCCCAAAATAAAGACATTTCAGATTGTTTTTCACTGCATTTCAAGTCACATTCAGTGCACCTTAATGGGAATTCTTCCTCCTCTGTGTCTCTGCAGGGTGAATGTGGATCTGTGGGTCACGGTGGAACCTCAGGGCCAGCTGGGCCACAGGGACCGAGAGGCCCCTCAGGTCCCCCAGGTCCACCCGGTCCACCTGGACCTTCAGGAACTAAATACTTTGTAGAGGTGATCTCAGTTAATATGAAACTTAATGTGAACACACATGAGTGCCTCAGGTTTAGTTTAGAAACATTAAACTCTTCTTTGTTTACAGGATATGGAAGGATCTGGAAAGAGTGAAATGCTCATTGGAGCTGGAGGAAGAGGCTCACAGGTCAGTGCTAGACTCTGTGTGTTTGTGTGTGTGTGTGAGTGAGTGTGAGAGTGCGAGAGAGAGAGAGAGAGTGAGTTGTCATTGTTTTGTTGTATGTACCAATGTTTTCTGTTTGTTAGTATTTTTATTGTTTGTTATTTTTATTTGTTTGTTCTTCAGGGTCTACCTGGTCTACCTGGACCGCAGGGACCTAAGGTAATAAACTGGTCAGAGTTCATAAAATACACTGCTCAAAAAAATTAAGGGGACACCCAAACAACTCATCTTAGATCTCAATTAATGAAATATTGCAGTTGAAAATCTTTATTCAATACATAGTAGAGTGCATTGACAACAAAGTGACATTAAAATGATCAATGTAAATCAAAATTATTAGCCCATGGAGTTCTGGATTCAGAACCATACTCAAAATGAAAATGGAAAATCACATTCTAGGCCGATTCAACATCAGTGAAAATTCCTCAAGACAAGTCAAAATGAGGCTCAGTAGTGTGTGTGGCCTCCATGTGTCTGTGTGACCTCCCTACAACGCCTGGGCTTGATTCTTATGAGGCGACTTATGTTCACCTGATGAGCTGCACAACCTGCGCAACTTCTGTTGGTTGTTGACATCACCTCATGCCACCTCCAGGGCCGAACACTAACAAAATTCAAAAGTGACCAAAACATCAGCCAGAAACGATGAGAACAGAGTAAAGGAATCTGCAGAACTACTCCTTTATAGGGGTTATTTTGCTAATTGCCTCTTCTTTCCACCTGCTGTCTGTTTCATTTGTGAAATTGATGCACAATTAGTGTTGCTTCCTAACTGGACAGGTTGATTTCACACCAGTGTGATATCCTTGGAGTTACAGCATGTTGTTTAAGTGTTTCCTTTCTGTTTTTGAGCAGTGTACATAAGTCCTGCGAATGAAGGATTGTTAGTATCCCATTATAGTACAGCAGCTAGAATACTGAATTTGTTATTTCTATAAAAATATACTCAGTCGTGGTCCCTTTTAAGACTTTTGAAGGACGGGTGAAACATCTTAAAAATGTTACCAAGTCCATTTGCTCTTTTGAATCAAGCTCTGAATTACTTTTCTCAGTTATTGAAGTTCCTTTCTCATGTTTTTTCTTTTTCAGGGTGATGATGGAGTCATGGGTGCTCCAGGGCTCTCTGTTAAGGTATGCCAAACTTTGAGGGACCTTAGATTTACACATTTCCGCCAGTTCCTCTGTGGTTTGATTGGAAGTAAATGTCAAATAGACGCCATTGTTTTGATTTGTGTTAACTGATAAAAGCTATGAGGGTGGTCCTAAATAATTGGTGTTTTACAAAGACATATGATATAAAGGCTGAAAAAGTCGTGAGAAATTGACTGCATATAAAGTTTGTCACTGCAAGAAAATCTATAAAATAAAACCATTTATTAACTTGTGTGTGTGATTTAAGGGTGAACCTGGAGACCAGGGACCAACAGGATTTCAGGGTCCTGCTGGACTACCAGGGGCCAGAGTAAGTTGGGGGTGATACTCACCAAAAAACTGTGTGGATGTTTCTTTGTGCATTTGAGGTTGTTAGTTGTAAATTGAGTGAAAATGTCTCTGTGTCTTAGCTGACTAAGACTTTATCATGTGGATAGTATGTTTAGGATATTATCTCATCAATCATCAGTGTTTGCCCACAAACAATGCTCGGCTGCTGCAGTAAACTTTGAAACTATTAAAATTGAGTTGACTGACCGGACTGACATGATCTTAGAGAATCTTTCCAGAGAGTGAAGTGAAAGAATCTACAACAGCTGTGCTGAACGTTGTTAGAATTATCTGAATGAAAGAGTTGATAGTGGTTACTTATAGCAAATTATCCTTAAATTGTTCTGTCTTAATTAAACTGTTTGCTCTTTACTGATAACATTTTTCTTTTCTTTTACATCAGGGGGCCAAAGGAGAAAAAGGCAGTCAAGGATCTAAGGTAGGGTTGGGCAACAAAATAAAATGTCTAAATACTCAAAAATATCACCAAAACCAAAGTGTAGAGCAAATAATTGATTCATTTTTAACTTCTTTACATTTGATGGATTTGATTATCTCTTCAAAATAACAACATTAAACAATTTATTCTATAAGCACAAGTACAGTTGTGCTCAAAAGTTTTCATAACCTGGCAGAATTTATGATTTTTTGGCCTTTTCTTAGAGAATATGAATGATGTCACAAAATCTCTATTTTCACTTGGGTGAAGCCATTTATCAACAAACAACTGTTTTTACACTTCTTAAGTCACATTGGCAAGAGAAACTTCCAAAATGACCCTGATCAAAAGTTAACACACCCCAGGTCTAAATACCTTGTATTTCCTCCTTTAACATCCACAACAGCTTGAAATTCTCTGTGGTCGTTGTGGATGAGGGTCTTTATTATCTCAGATGGTAAAACTGACCGTTTTTCTTTGCAAAAAGTCTCCAGGTTCTGTAAATTATTGGTCTGTCTTGCATGAACTGCAGGTTTGATATCTCCCCAGAGTGGCTCAATGATATTGAGGTCAGGAGACTGAGATGGCCACTCCAGAACCTTCACTTTATTCTGCTGTAGCCAATGGCAGGTTGATTTGGCCTTGTGTTTTGGATCATTGTCATGTTGGAACGTCCAAGTATGTCTCATGTGCAGCTTCTGGGCTGATGAGCGTAAATTTTCCTCCAGTATTTTCTGATTCATTCTTCATTCATCCTTCATCCATCAGTGTGGACCAAGTTTCCTGAGCCTTTGTAGCTCATACATCCCCAAAACATCAGTGATCCACCTCTGTGTTTCACAGTAGGAATGGTGTAACTTTCATCATAGGCCTTGTTGATTCCTCTCCAAATGTAAATTTGATGGTTGTAGCCATGAACTTTAATTTTGGTCTCATCACTTCAAATGACTTTATTCCAGAAGTTTTGAGGTTCGTCTCTGTGCTGTTTGGCTCATTTGTAAGCAGGATACTTTGTGGCATTTATGTAGACATGGCTTTCTTCTCACAACTCAAGCATGCAGCCATTTTTTCTCAAGTGCCTCCTTATTGTACATCTTGAAAAAATCTTTCAGAGAGCTGAAGCTATTTGTTGGTTTTTCTTTGCATCCCTAACAACTTTACTGGCAGTTGTGGCTGAATTTTTTGTTGGTCTACCTGACTGTGGTTTGGTTTCAACAGAATCCCTTATTTTCCACTTCTTAATTAGAGTTTGAACTCTGCTTATTGGCATCCTCAATTCCTTGGATATCTTTAACAACCCCTTCTTGTTTAAAACAGTTTGATTAATTTTTGTCAACATGATTTTAAAAGAGTACACACAGTTTTTTTAAGTAAATGTCTTCACCCAACCACTAACCATGAGTGACAAAAAAAATTGGGTTATCATTTTGGGTTATCATTTATATTCCCTGAAAAATGGCCAAGAAATCATAAATTCCGCTGGGGTATGTAAACTTATGAGTACAACTGTACACTTCTTGACCAGATGTTAGCTAGCTTTATATTGATCAGATGTCCTACACAGCGCTTACTTTAACAATAATGAAACCACGGGAGATGATGACACACCAATACGTTTCCATTGTTTTTTCTTTATAACTGTTGTTTTTATCTTTGTGTGAGCTCTGATTCTCTTGATAATGTCCAGCAGACAAAGACTGATAACTCTGTGTTGTGTGTTCTAAAGGGTGATCGAGGTGTTGATGGACTCAGTATCCAGGGACCACCGGGGCCTCCTGGACCTCCTGGGTCGATTATTAATCTACAGGATGTACGAAACACAGTAACACAAAGCAACATCTTCAGCTTAATGAAACCTTTCAGTTGTTATTAAAAACCTCTGAAAACCTGATCACTGTGCACCCTCTCTCTCTCTCTCTCTCTCTCTCTCTCCGCACTCTGTCTGCAGCTCCTCCTCAACGTCACAGACGGTACCTTTAATTTCACAGAGATCAGGGGACCACCAGGGCCTGTGGTGCGTAGCAAAGTGTGGAGATAATCTGAATATTTCTTTCAAGATGTTGCCAATTTTCAGTCCTTCTCGTAATGTCAAAGATGAGCATGACAAAGACAGTTCATTGACACAAACATTGGCTTAAGCTACAGCAGCGGGCTTTTGTTTTTTGTCTCAACTTACAGTGCAGCACTATTAATTTTGCACCACCGTGTTTTCTGCTTTATGCTTTCTGTGTATTTTGAAGCGCTCTGGCTGCAGCTGTGTGTGATGATAACTCGTGTAAGCGTTTCATCTCAGATGATCAACCAAGAGCTTCAGCTTCTTCTTGTACCTGTCTTCATGCATGTTTAAGTGTCTGAGTGAAACTGTGTGTGTGTGTGTTTGCTGTGTCTGCACGTTGCAGGGCCCTGAAGGCTTGCCAGGCAGAGCTGGATTTCCTGTAAGAGCATTTTGCATCGTTATTACATGCTATAACACCTCTACACAAGTTTCTACACCTACTCACACAAGTTTTATTTTAGAAATTGAAGTTTCTTAGCAAAGGTGGAACATGTTCTTAAAGCCATGTAACACTTTGTTTCTAATTTTGCTTTTGCTAACTTTGGGCTATAAGGGGTAGGTAATCAAAGCCCTGAGGTAAATGACCTTTTCCAACTTTGTGAAACATTCAAACTTAATCTGATTATTCATTTATCTTTTCTCAGGGCCCCAGGGGACCAAAGGGAGATGTAGGCCCCACAGGTGCTCAGGGGCCATTGGGAACCAAGGTGAGAACATGATGAAGAGCTGCACAGAGGAATCTAAAGAAACTAGAGGGGGGCCCGCATTTACTTCCAGCAAATGCAGGATGTTGAAATGCTGAGCATTGCATTCCAGCTCAGAGCTTTTCATGTTCATTTTTGACAGCAGACAGAAAATTACACATAAAATATTTTTTATGTTTTAAGAGGGGGTCTTCTGATTTATTTGGGTTTTAACAAGGATATAACAACGCTTACATGGTAAAAATGCTGAATGGTCAGACTAAATGTTTCAGAGCTCTATAGATTAAAATGTTGTAGAGTCTGTCAGTAAACTCATCAAAACTATCTGTTCTAAAAAAAAATAAGGTCCAGACCTTCAGAGAGCAGGCCAGTTACAGTGAATGTTTTTTTTTTTTTGTAGCACTGATCCTTAAAGAGACAGAAGGTAAAATAAAGCGTTTCAGACAGAGGCTGAAATTTAGGGGTTTCAAAAACACCAGAGTGAGGAAAAAAGAGAAAGCAGGATAATACCCACTGTTTAATGTTTGAGATGAGAATGCTAAACTGCAGGGTTAATCAATTTCTCTTTTGCACCCACAGGGAGAGAAGGGAGAGCCTGGAGTGACCATTGCTGCTGATGGTTCCCTCTTATCAGCACCACGAGGCCCTCAGGGGCTCAAAGGCATCAAGGTACTGGTGAAATGACCACTTACACTTCACATAGCAACTGACACATGTCCTTAAAAAACAATCAGTACGCTCTGAGCTTAGTCAGCATGAGATCAAACTGTTAAATTGCATGTAAACAATTTTGTCCGACCAAGATTAGACTAAACAGCTGGATCCACACACCGAGATAACTTGATTTTCTATCGATCTGTGGTTAGATTCAGCAGGAATCAGAAGGTCTCAGCGTTTGTCGCGTGAGCAAATTTCAGTTGGACTGAAACACAGCGGCTAAAACGCAACAAACAAACAACACCATGACACATACACACATGAAAACTTAAAGAGCTACTGCTACACCCATCTTACCCATCATTGTTAGACTGCTGCTTCCTCTTTAGGTGAACCCAAACTACTTCTATACCCAAGCAGCTCTGTGACACCTTCATGTCTGGGTCAGTGGTATAGCGCCAGTCCTTATGTGCTAGAAACCTGGGGCCTGTACTACGCAGCTGGATTAACACATACGGGATCTCTTTCTGTTCCCTGGATCAACTTAACGAGACATTTGCTGTCTGGATAATCTGTACTACGAAGCTGGATATCAACTAGACATAGAGTGAATCTGGGGTTTTCCCATCTGGATCAGTGTGCGCTCACATAAAGAGGTGGAGTTTACAGCGTCTGACCAATCACAAACACTGAGAAACGGGAGGAACTCAGCAGGGCAGCCAACTTTACTATGGAGGAGCAGATAATTATTCTTCAAAGATTATTAACAAATAAAATATTCTTCACACACATCAACCAGAAAAAGAGCGACTGTTACTGCAGCAAAAATCAGGAAGGAATGCTACAGAAAATTACTCGTAAATTCCAGAGATTATATAACAGTGATTCACCAGACAATATACTCTGATCATTAATTTCACTTTATTACAGCACAGTGCGGCAGAGCTTCCTTAGTTCTCTTCCTTTGTTTCATATTTTAAATAAAGTTATTTTGAGGATCAGCTCCCCGCTTGACCACGTTTTGTGTTAGAATACTAATTTCTCATTGTGACGGCGTGACGAGTAGTTGTGAATTCATGTGTCTGCAGTTACGCTACAATCAATATTATAAACCTCATTATTTCAGATGCACTAGACTGCAGTGTGTTACACTTATAACATGTGACTCAATAAGTTGATAAATGTAGCGGAGTCCAAATCTGTATCTTTGTATCAGACTGTGCTTCAAAAACTAATTCAAACACATCATCCTGGACAAAAGCAACACCGTTGCCACAGTTACTACATATATTTGAGAGATTCTACAATATCAATTCATCGGACAACGTAAACAGATAGATCTCTGATCATTAACTTCACTTTATCACGAACAGAGGTTTGGAGCAGAGCTCTTCCTCAGTGTCATTGGGCCTCATTCACAAAACGTTCGTACCATAGCCTGTATAAAACATGGACGTAGTCTCTGTGACGTCACCCGTCTGTTACTGCAGCTCCGTTTTGAGGCAAAACAACGGGCGCGGCCATATTGGAAATGGGACGAGTGACGAGTGTCCAAACTTACAGCTATTGGGCGCCTGTTAGTCACGTGATCTGTGCTGTGGCTCTGACTGGGTAAGCTCTCGATCCTAATATCTTCCAAACGGCCGAGTTAGAAAAGAAATCACACCCCTCACAGTGTGTGCCTTATGCGAAATTAGTGATCCAGACGGGAGACAGAGTTTGTACCAGGCTTTAAATACGCTGATTTCAGCTCTGAAAACGGCCTTTTTCCCGTCTGCTTGTACAGGACTTCTGGTGCTTTTGGAGCCAGCCTTAAGCGGTCACTGGAGGAACAGCAGCTTCTTAGCACTTCCGTGTTGTCTCATTTTTTCAGACCGGAGGTTGCCGCTTGGTTCATACGCACAAATTTGTGTCTAAATCATGCGTATGAACGTTTGACTCACAAATCTGTGATTCATCAAAGTTTTCTTACCTGAATTTCTTCTTTCTCCGCAAACAAATGCAGAACCATCTCAGACCATGCGTACGCACAAATAATGAATGATCAGCTGTCTATATAACTTCTATATCTATAAACACAGACTCTTTTAAATAAAAACATAACATTTAAAAACAACTGTCAACAAAAGAAAAAAAGCCTTAAATACAATTAAATTATAAAAACTGTGCATTGGTTAAATTAATTGAATAACCATGAAACTGACACCTTTTCATCCTCATCGTGCTTATTATATTGAATCTGAAATAAAATACTTAGTTTAGATTAAAAATATAATAAGGTGCATATCAAAATGTCACATTATTTTATGTTGATTAAATCGTCGACTGCTCTGACAAATAGTTCCATAAACTTGTACAAACTGAATATAGACATAACATAATTTTCTTCTTCTAATGAATTTTAACATTTTCTAAGCAAATGACGCACACATAGCTGTTCACTCAGATTTATTTATCTGATTGTAAAAATATCCAGCAGCTGTTTCTATGTGTTATTTATGTTACGGGTACACGGTACGATCTCCCTCACAGCACCAGGAGAATCAGCTGATCATTTATCTCCTCTTCGGTCAGGACGCACGTCTGCAGACGAGTCTCCGGTGAGACTAACAACGCGGACGTAAAGGACAACTGTTCCTCCCTCTGAACCTCTGAACAGATGTCCTTATATGGATGAATTGGGGCGTGGTTTATGCTAATTGCAAGATGCGGGAGCGCGCCTGTGGATTTAGAATGAGTCTGATTCACTAATATACGCACGGTGGTGCGAACAAAAATGGCTGGTGCACATGTGTCATGAATCCAACGGTGATTTTGCGTCTTTTCTCATTTTGTGCGGGGAGTAAGAACATTTCTACGCATTTATTTGTGAATGAGGCCCAATGTGAGCGCATTTAGTGTTGGGATATTAATTTCTTACAGTGACTGCGTGATGAGTAGTTGTATGTATCCATAAATTCATGTTTCTGTTGGTTTTTATTTTGTTGTTTTGTTTTGTTTCTGTTTTTCAGATAATTCCTCCACAGTTGTTGACAGTATCATATATCTTAAATCCATGTATTGCTTACTTGGAGTTTGGTAGTTTTTGTCTTTTGTGGAGATTCAGTACAAGTTTTCCTTTTTATTGCGAACAAATATTTTCAGCAACATCAGATTCTTTTTTTGTGATGAGGATCCCACATCTTGTCTGACTTTGTTCTGACTGTACTGCTCTGTTTTTATCATAGGGTGACCGTGGGTTCCCTGGACCTGCTGGACTGATTGTGAGTTTATATAATGAGCATACACATCAATTCTTTTTTCAATAACTTGTGGATTTCTTTTCCTTCTCTACATGAAAAACTGAAAACAGGTCTGAAAGATGTGTACATCACTGTGTCTGTGAATGTTACAGGGTCCCATGGGACCAACTGGACAAAAAGGAGAGTATGGCTTCCCTGGACGCCCAGTGAGTATTTGTTGTTGTATAATAAAAAAAATGTTTGAGACCCTAGTGAGGTGCTTTTAGTCTACAAAGTAAAATGCTACATACAACAGTGTAAAAACTCATGAAAAAATGCTCTAAATGTAAAATACGTTAGTGTTTTATCTCTCGTAGCACACAGTTTGTCATCTAAGTTTCTTTCTGAATGCAGGGTCGACCTGGTGTACCGGGGAGAAAAGGAGACAGAGGAGACTCCATTGGCCTTCCTGTAAGACTGTCTGAAATCTTTTTCAACATTTAAAATGGGCCAATTTCCCCTGTTTAACAACCTGTGTGTTTTATTAACTGTCCTTCAGGGACCTCCGGGTCCTCCAGGTCCACCTGGACTCCCAGGACGAATAATCGGGCTGAATGGAGTAAGTTTTCTCCTTTTGCATTTCATTTTGCTGATTGTAGACTTTCAGTCGATGGAACAGATTTATCACGACGAAGATGATGAAAAGCTAAATGAAAAAATCCATAAAAACAAATGAGTCACTGATGATTTGCATTATTACACTGTAAAATCTAATTGGTTATCATTACTTAAAAAAGAATGCAAACCAATTGCACTTGAAAAAATAAGTAAAGAGCTAGATATTTGAAGTTGTTCTGAATAGTACTTCTAATGTAGAGTACACTTACGAGTTTCAGCAACTATGAATGTAGTTAAAGCAAAATCATTACTCGGGTTCACCATGAGTGAGGAGGGCAGGCAGTGGACATGAGACCCTGTTGTACATGGATATTAACATTGGTGAAAGAGGCTGTCTTTGCTCTGATATGGACTGGCTGTCTACGCTTCATGGCTTAGTCCAGTGAGGCATAGACTGGATGTCAAGTATAACAATAAATAATATTTTCTTCTGTAGAACTCCTGATGAAAATTCCTGTGAATGTTTTGCATTATCCTCTTATTTGACCAGGCATCTGCATTTTCCCACTTAAGCTGCCCTTCATGTTCTAAATGTTAAATTGAGCTTTAATTCATGCGCCACGGGGTATAGACAGCCAGTCAGTAAAGACAGCTTGTGACACCTGTGTGACTCACACATGTACATCAGGGTCTCATGTTCACTGTGTGCCCTCCCCATCAGCAATTACAGTAATATCAAAGAAGCTATTAACATTGATAACGTAAAAAAATGAAACATGTATTGACTATGAAAACATCATAACACCACCTGGTTCTTACGTTTGTTCATCCATGTTTATTTAGCTTCTCCTCTCTGCCTCATTCCAACAAATACCTGATGTTTCTTTATCATGTAGTCTGATCACGCTGCTCTTCTCTGAATTTCAAAGACAGTGTTTCCGGTGCGACCCAGACCGCACTGCAAAAAGGGACCAGTAAGTCTGAGTGGGACCATCTGATTGGTCTGTTTCGGTGTGAATTCAGATCATCTGGTGGTTCTGTCGGTGTGTGGGTTTAGCAGCATGGCAGCTCTTTGGTCTGGGCTAAAAATACTACCTCTACTTTTACCACCACTTCACTACATGTCTGTGGGTCTGGACTCTTTTCATCAGGTTCTAACATTCCTCTTGTTATCATTTTGGGTCCTTTTCCTACTGTAGGTTATGTCCTGGAAAAATAATGTCACTGCATAGCCTCTTTATGTTACCCATAGCATGTACATTCATGCTCATTCATGCCATTTTTCAGAGATTATGGATGATAACACAAAAACTTTTCTGTCACTCATGGGCAGTAAAGCCATTTATCAACAAACAACTGTTTACTCTTTTTAAATCATAGTAATAACAGAAACTTCCAAAATGACCCTGAACAAAAGCTTACATCCCCTGGTGATTTTGGTCTGATAACATGAACATGAGTTGTTGCAGATGGGTTTAAATGTCTACTAAAGGTGTATAAAACGTCAATGAGTTTCTAAGCTCCTGACAGACGCTTGCATCTTTCATCCACTGACATTTTTAGATTCTAAGTCATAAAGAAAGCAAAATAATTGCTATAGGATCTGCTGGAAAAGATCATCTGACTGTATAAAATGGGAAAGGGATATAAAAATATATCTAAGGAATTGAGGATGCCAATAATCAGTGTTCTAACTCTAATTAAGAAGTGAGAAATTAGGGTTTCTGTTAATACCAAACCACAGTCAGGTAGACCAACAAAAATGTCAGACACAACTGCCAGGGAAATTGTTAGGGATGCAAAAAAAAAAAACAACAACAACCCAAAAATAACTTAAGCTGAAATACAGGACACCCTAATTTTTTTTTTTTCAAGGTGCACAATAAGGAGGCACTTGAGAAAAAAAATGGCTGCATGCTAGAGTAGCCAAAATCCCGCTTACAATGTGCCAAACAGCAGAGATACAAACCTCAAAACTTCTGGAACAAAGTCATTTGAAGTGTTGAGACTGAAATTAACCTTTTTGGCCACAACCACAAACGTTACATCAACCACAAACATTACATTTTGGAGTGGGGTCAACAAGGCCTATGATGAAAGGTACATCATTTCTACTGTGAAACACAGAGGTGGATTACTGATGTTTTGGGGATGTGTGAGCTACAAATGCTCAGGAAACTTGATCAGAACTGATGGAAGGATGAATGCAGCATTTTATCAAAAAATACTGGAGGAAAATTTACACCCATCAGCTCAGAAGCTGCACATGAGAAATACTTGGGCGTCCCAACATGAAAATGTTCCAGACCTGCCATTGGCTACAACAGAATAAAGTGAAGGTTCTGGAGTGGCCATCTCAGTCTCAAGACCTCAATATCGTTGAGCCACTGGGGGAAGATATCAAACCTGCAGTTCATGCAAGACAGCCCAAGAATTTACAGGACCTGGAGGCTTTTTGCCAAGAAGAATAAAGTGAAGGCTCTGGAGTGGTCATCTCAGTCGCCTGACCTCAATATCATTGAGCCACTCTGGAGAGATCTCAAACCTGCAGTTCATGCATCACAGCCCAAGAATTTACAGGAACTGGAGGCTTTTTGCCAAGAGGAATGGGCAGTTTTACCATCTGAGAAAATAAAGACCCTCATTCACAACGACCACAAAAGACTTCAAGGCGTCATTGGCGTTAAAGGGAGGAAAAACAAGGTATTCAGAACTGGGGTGTGCAAACTTTCTATCAGGGTCATTTTGGAAGTTTCTGTTGTCATTATGATTTAAAAAAGAGTAAACAGTTGTTTGTTGATAAAAGGCCTCACCCAACCACTAACCATGAGCGAAAGAAAGAAAAGATTTAGAGTTTCATCCATAATCTCTAAAAAAGTCCAGTACATCATTAATTCTGCCAGGGTATGTAAAATTATGAGCATAACTGTAAATCTAACATGGCTGAAACAGTGTAGGAGGCATCTTGGATGTCCAGTATCCACATGAATATGTTCACTATAAACACAAGGTGAATGTGAATGCCTGGTGTTAAAGAGACTCCTCATGTCCGCACTTACTGCTGTATTCATCAAGGAAAAGTGGGAATCTCTGACAGGCGTGAGGAAGAATACTGTCGGCTCCACATCTCCTTTAAATTCAATCAGTTCAAAAGGGAATTGCTTTTTGTTTGGTTGTTTTTAAAGTGAGATCAATCAAACTCTGACTTCTCTTTTATTGTTCAGTGGGAAGAAATGCTTATGGGACTGTTTTTCTTGGTGATGCTGCTGTTTCTGCTTTGCTGGATTCCAATCAAGTTAACCTGTGAAAGGATTTTAAATACAAATCTGTAAACTTCCAGATGATTTGTTATATTTCTTGAGAGGAACTCTGGTTGGAATTTGGCAGCTTTTTGTTACAGTTCTGGGTTTCTGGTGTGGTGAAGGACTCCTCTACTTCTGTAGGAAAATAAATCTCAACTGTTCCTGACCAAAAAGTAAAAAATGGGTTTGGATACAATGAATACAATGATACCATGAAAAAAATATGACTGGGGGGGTCTTAACCTGTCATATCTGAACCACCACAGCCAGGAGAGGGCTGTATGTGCTGCTGTGTGAAGCATGAATCTGTTGTATTTAACAGGTGTTTGTGCAGCGCTCACAGCATTGTTTTAACTATCGACATACTGTGCGTGTGTCTTTGTTCGTCTTCTACCATAACTGGACTTCACTCTTGTTTTGTGTTCTTTTCATTGTTGCTTGAGTGAATTTAATCTGTGATCAGTCAGTGCACATTTATTCATGTAACGCTGATAGTTTGTGTGTATCTGTGTGTGTAGGAGTCAGCAACAAGAGGAGACTCACTCGGGGTTAAAGGAGAGAAAGGAGACGTGGGGTTACCCGGAGAGCCTGGTACACCTGGTGAGAACTTGACTCACTGTCCTTTTAGCTCTTTTGAGGAGTTTCTAGTGGGAGATGGAATGGGAAAAAAATCAGCGTGGATACTTTTCTATGAGCTACAGAAGCAAAGTCAACCATCAGTTTCATTATTGGTTTGTATTTCTCACAGCTAGTTTTCTCAATGATTCAGATTCCCTTCATTTGCCACTGCACCTTTCAGAGCAAAAGAATTTACATTTCAGTTAAATCCCTTCAAAGAAACATAAAAAAAAAAACAGAGACATATAACGGGAGGGGACAGGAGCGAAAGAACTGTTGGGTCACCGCAGCACCCCGTTTCATGAGAAGGAAACAAGAGTACAAGAGGAATGAAGAGGGAAAAAAAAACAAATATCAGACCAGGCCTCTGGGGGTGGGGTGGGGGCACAGTTTGGTGTTAGGAAAAAAAAACACCGCAGCACATTAGCAACATAAAAAAACAATTACAACAGTAAAAACTCCAAGGCTTGCACAAGTGGTAGGGGGAGAGATCAGGGGTGGGGGGTGCCACTGCACAGACACTGAGGGGAGCGCACTCAGCCTCACATAGGTGCGTCGCCTCCACCTTGGCAGACTGCACCGTAACGAGGGAGCAGAGGGGGAATTGAGATTTGAAAGGTTTGAAATTCCTGGGGGGAGGGGGTCTGTTATCTATTTTTATGTGTTTGTATGCATAAGTCTGGGAACTTTTGTCACCGCCAAGACTCAACAGAGTCTCTGCCCTCTGACGCTGACAAGGCAACGGCTCTTGCTGCGAAGACGGCCTCGGAGAGTTCTTATCCAGTGACATAGTTCACAGGAGGACCGGGGGGGTCTCATATATGATGATCCAAGAAGTCCTAATTTGGTGGCCTATTACAGCCAAGCTGGGTTTACAACTTCCCCAAGTTGCTATCCACCCACAAAAATGTCCAGGGAATCTGTGATGACACATTTGATGGTTAAAAAATGGAAGAGTTACATTTTTGTCAACAATCATCATCCAGGCATGTAGAGGGCTTTATAAGTAAATAAATTAGACACACAACTTTGTTTGCAAATGGTACCACAATCAACACAAACCCAAAGTATTTATTTATTTGTTTGTTTGTTTGTCTGGCAATGGTCATATGACTGCCTGATCTTGAATAATTTATGCTGTGTTATGTTTTTATCTTTTCCTCAGCTTCTGGGTTTCCGGATGGAATTGTGGTGAGTTCTGTTTCATCAAATACCAACACACCTAGACTTGACGTGTTGGAAAGTAAACTGATCTTCTCAGCACCAAAGTGCAACAAACATAGAGGATAAAAATAGAAATAAGATGAAAAACAATGACTCAAACCTTGAAAGGAAAAAGTAGGTGCCTGCATACGACTTGAATCTCTTCTGATTGGAAGAACACACACCAACCCTTATTTGTCACTGCCCCCCTTATCTGTTGTGAAATCCTACATTAAACCCAGTAAATTCATCCTTGTACAGTCTGTGGTCAGTGTCCTTTAAGTTTGTACCTTTTACTTGTGACGTCTCAGGGGGCGAGAGGTGATCAGGGATACACAGGTCAGAAAGGAGAAAAGGGTGATGGTGGTCTCCCTGGTCCTCCAGGACTACCCGGGCGGTCAGGACTTGTGGTAAGTTTTCATGGTAGTGAGCCACTAAAAGTAAGTAAAACACAGAGACAATTACCTGAGTCTGTTTTTATGATCCTGCAGGGTCCAAAAGGTGAGTCCATTGTTGGTCCTCCAGGCCCCGCTGGTGCTTCAGGTCAACCTGGAGCCCCTGGGTTTGGACGGCCTGGCCCCCGAGGACCCCCTGGCCCTGCTGGTCCCCCGGGGCCCCCACATGGATCAGGTATGTGTATGAGAGTTGGGAAAAGGAGCAGCTCATAAAAGCAAAACATCACAAAATGCAGGCGTTCATGTGTAACTGTGTGATGTATCTCTGGTGTGTCATCTCCAGCTGTCAGTGCTCCTGGCCCTCCTGGTCCCCCTGGGCCACCAGGACCTCCAGGGTACACCAACCCGGTAAGAAACCTGCTACTGAGCAAGGCACTTTAACCTGTAGTCTGCCAGTCTTTATCGCTTGATAAAAACACTACACACTGACGGATTGTCAAGTTTGAGTAGTTCTGGGCAATAAAACAATAATATCTATCGTGATAGACACATGATCAATATAAATCCAAAATATGTTTGATAGAATGTTCAATAATGTCACTGAACGCTGTTAGAAAACAATAATCTAATCCAGAACCACACCTCTGCAACCTCTGGCACTTTTCAGGAGTTTGATTTGGATCTTTGATTAAAACAAAGCCAGGGTCCTCTTGTGTTCAGATTATTATTGATGTGATTGAAACACATGCGTAAAAGCCGATGCTCATCAGAAATAATAATGTAATCATTTTTTTGCTTTAGACAATGAAGAAATACACATCAGTATTTCTCAAAACACTGCTATTCTACTGAAGAAAAGCTCTTTTTGGTGGATGGATGGATCATGAATCATGACTAAGAATGTTAGCTGCAGGAGGAAGACGGTTGCTGATGGGCAATCAACGTTGATTTAAGCCGTAGAGAGACAGACAGACAGACAGAGAGAGAAAAAGGGTGCTGTTTGTTCCACTGACTGAACCCTCTGTTCAGCATAAATCTATCTGTTTATGAGCAAAGCAGCGTAACAAACCTGCAACAAGGTGCGTGCTGAAAAACAGGGGTGTGTCCATATGTTTTAGACTGGGGTGCCCCGACCCATTTATGCAGAGGTGGTCATGAATAATGTGAGCCCACACTCAATAAATAGAATTTACATTCACTATTTTATATTATAAAAATGCAGGATTACAGGCTACAGTTTCAATAAAGAACATTAATAATGATAATTTTTTTTTTTTTTTTTTTGCCAAGTTTGCCAAATCGTGTAGCACTAGTTGGAACACATGAATAAATGTTGAGTGTTTAAATATTTATTTTTTTCCATTATTAATGTTCTGTAAATTATTGTGAATTTGGTGAATGATTAACATTGATGTGAGCAGTCTGTTCTCATAGTATTACTACTACGAATAATAATTTCAAAATAAAATGATCTGAATTCAGCCTTTTTTTCTCCTGGCTTAAAAAGGTTAAGAAAACTAATCAGTAATTATCAATAATAACTGATATGGAGCACTTCTATCGTGATACATTTCCCAGCCTTTGGAAACACTGATGTTGTTCTGTTGTTCACTCAGGTGACCACGTACAAGACCTTCAACGCTCTGACCAGAGATGCTCACAGAGCTGCAGAGGGGACGCTGGCCTTCGTGTCCGAGAGAGGAGGAGAGTTGTACATCAGAACACGCAACGGCTGGAGAAAGATCCAGGTGACATATCACATAAATATCACTCAACATAATACATACTCAAAAAACATAATAAGGCTTTAAACCAGAGTGTCTTACGCTCTTTCAGCTGGGAGAGTTGATCCATTCTGGGCCTCAGTCCTCAGCAGCCTCTCAGGCCCTCAGCAAGCCGGGAGAATGGAGCAGACAACAGAGGGCTCACAGTCAGGTGATCACACACACACACACACACACATTGACAGATTGTCTTCAGTGGGGATGCACAATATTTTTTTTTTCCAAGACGATACCGATAACTTTCTGCCTCTGAAGACCGATACCGAAAACATTTTTTAATGTATTATTTTTTAAATTTAGATTCAACTGTAGTTTGTGCACGACTTGAGGTAAGAAAGGCTCAAACAAATGTAGATTCGACAAACTGTACCTGTAGATTTGTCCTAGCCTAATATCATGACATCACAATTATTAATGAAACAAAAATCAAGAACAGTTTTGTTTCTAGAAATGCACATTGGATTTTTTCCCAAAAAACCCCAAACACTTCCCCTTTTGAATGGCTTATCAAATGTGAAATTTGGCCATAGTTAAGTGCACAATAAAACAAAAACAACAAACAATAAACTCTACTCCATACCACTGTATTGGATGCACATGGGAAATACAAAATACTCAAATAAAAGCCTCCAGGAGTCCAATACCTCTTGTGTTAGGATTCATAAAATGAATCTTCAACGATGGTAAAGGGCTGGTCATCCAGCGCCATCATTTCCATGATGAAATCACAGATCACTTTAGCCCTTGGGTCGTCTCTGGTGAACTTTTCACTTCTGAAATGCTGTGGCCATAGGAACAAGCCCCAGGCATTTCTATGTGGCTTGCTCTGGGGGACCTTCCTTAGCAGTGCAGGCGTCTTCATAGTCTTTCAAAACACTGTTGTAGCGATGCTGGCGTTTCAGGTGGCTGATTAGGTTTGATGTATTAAAGCTCAATGCTTTGTTCCCTCTTTGTGGAATGTTTGCAGAACATTTGGTGCAAAGAGCAGGCGAGATGTCCTCCTCTGCATTTGTTTACATCGTTTTCAACATAGTTTCTCGCCTGTTTATCTTCTCTGTCAAGTGTGACCACAAGTATTAGTCATCACACAGTTATCACAGTGATCCTTGTGTGGTAAATCATATAAATGCCTGTGTTTTGGCACCTAAAACACTGGGAGCTCTGGGTCGTCCTGACCTTCAGCACAGCATGGCCAATGTCATCCTGCGGGAGTGTTTTTTAAATTTATCAGGGCTATCTATTAACGTTATCAGATTTATTGGTATGACGTCATGACTCCTCATATCAGACCGATAATTATTGTGCACCCCAATCTTAAAGGATTCAAAAAGGAATCAGAAAAACAATCTCTCAAATTCACAAATTTTCTGATGGATAGGAGCTTCAGGACAGCAGTCGAGGGTATCAGCCCAGCTACAACGTGCTACCACAGACCTTCAACGCTGTGCCTGGGGTGAGTGTAGCAGATTTCCTGTTTGTGTCTACAGGCCCAGAGATGCTCACATAAATAACCCCTGTGTTTTTCTCTATCCTAGCTCCATCTGGTGGCCCTGAACGCCCCGCTGAAGGGAGACATGCGCGGTATCCGGGGTGCAGACTTCCAGTGCTACCAGCAGGCTCGCTCCATGGGGCTAACAGCCACGTACAGGGCCTTCCTGTCCTCACACCTGCAGGACCTGGCAACCATCGTGAGGAAGGTGGACCGCACTGACATGCCTGTGGTTAACCTGAGGGTGAGGAAGAGACTTGGATTAACATTTTATTTGTTACGTAGAATTAGTAATGGTATCAATTAGGGCTGAAAGGTTTTAGAAAAATATCTAATTGCAATTTTTCTGACAGATGTAGCGATTTCAATTCCATTCACAATTTTCTTTAAATCAAACTTGAAGCGAAATTTTCACAATTTACAGAAACATTTACAAACTTGACAGAAAATTACACCAAACCATTGAAACATCAAAAGCTTTTACTCTAATGCGAAGATGAAAATAAAACCGGAGGTAAGAATTGTTTGCGACTTTGAGATAAAAGGTCAATATTTTAATATGAAAAGTGGAAATTTTGAGAAATAAAGACAAAATTCTAAGACAAAAGTCAATAACCATCAGATTTTAAGAAATCAATTTAACATTATGTGAAAAAAGTCCAAACTTTCTCATTTAGGGTCAAATTCTATAATGACAAAAGTCTAAGACAAAAAGTCCATGTTTTGAAATAAGTGCAGTGTTTGAGATAAAAAGTTGAAATTTTGATACAAAAAGTCAAAATTATGCGAAATAAATACAAATTTATGGAATAAAAGGAAAAAAAAAATTAATGGAAGATTTTTAGATAAACAGTTGCATTTTGACTTTTATCAAATCCCAGAGTCCAACACCTATTCTTGTTATTTCTAAACAGGATTTTTTAAATTGTATTTCTAGTTATAAAAACTGAAGAAGAAAAATAGCTACCTTTGACTCTTAACTTTTAAAAATAATTCAGTGCAAAATATTCTTAATTGTATCGAGTTATACAAAGTAAAATACAAAACAATTAAAAACAAAATTCAAGGAAAAAAGGATTTTTCCCAACAGTCTTACACTCAAGACACATGTGTGTGTGTGTGAAACAGCTGACACAACAGATCCTGGGTCAGTCAGGAGCAGGAAAAAATCGCAGCTTTAGCGATCACATGATCAAGATGTTTGAAATTGCGATTTCGATCAGAAAACGATAAATCCTTCAGCCCTAGTATCAATTAGATTTTATTGAAATTTCCCATCATTTTCATATCAATGCCCTCATTGATTCTGCTTATTGATCCCCTTGTCAATTCCTCCTGACTTTTCAATGAATGAAAAGGGGCTTTACAGGTTTTCTGTGTCAGCAACATTTCATTTAGTTTTAAACAATGAAATCGGTCAATGGCTCTTGATAACATTGGACATAAACAAATAGATACAAATAAATAAAGACTAGAGAGGAGCCTGCATTTTCTTTCAGCAAATGCAGGATGTTGAAATGCTGAGCCCCATTTCAACATGAAGTATTTTTGGTAACACTCTGAAGGTGTGTGTGTAAGACTGTCATGACACTGGTATAAACTTGACATGACACCTGTCATTAAGTTGAAGAAGGTTTCATGCATGTTTATAAATGTTGTCATTAAGTGTTATTCAGCCAATTATGTCACCTTTAATGCAAAGTTGACATTGTTTGGGAATGTCTTTGTTATGAAAACTTGACTTTTACAAAGACAGTGGTAAGTTATGTCGTTTATGAAATGTTCCAAGTCTGAAGGATTAATAACTCAAGGAGAAACTTTTCAGCTGATGCTCAGCATTTCAGCACAACAAGTAAGACATTACGCAACAGGTGACTTTGATGTGTTGTTTTGTTGCATGTTATTGACTGAAATAGGCCACCACGTTTCTATGATGACAGAAGAAATTTTGTGTTCAAACTGAAGTTATATTGATGTATGCTAACTGTTAGTATATCAATGCAATTTCCTATGAACATTAGCATAAAGTTAGCGCTGTTTCTTATCTTAATTTCGGTATATTAGCAGATGTGTAACATGTTGACTGTATTGAGGAACCAGTTCTCGATACCCATCCCTATTTAAAATCATAAATATTCATAATGTAAAAATATCCCGATCTCTTCTCCTCTCAGGGTGAAGTGTTGTTCAGTAGCTGGATGTCCATCTTCTCTGGGAATGGAGGAACATTCAACCCGTCTGTACCCATCTACTCCTTTGATGGACGCAACGTGATGACTGACTCCACATGGTGAGTGAGAGTGTGTGTTTGTGTTTTTGAGAAGCATCTATGTGGATGAGAGTGAGCCAGATAAATCTGACTTTGCAAAGTATGAAAGTTACAGTGAAGAGCTCAACCATAGGCTTGATCCTGATTTTAGTTTTAGACCTTTGTGAAGCTCTTAAAGGGAACCCCGACTGAAAGTACTAATAGACATGAATCTGCTTAAATGTTTGTCTCAAACTAGAATTTGTTGTTAAAAGACATAAAGAATTGGTTTTTCTTTTAAAAAAATCAGTTTAAAACACAGTTCCTATCCTTCGGGCGCAGCCATTGTTTTACTGCTGCAATGCATTCTGGGTTGATGACGTAGATTGGTTGCTTGGTGCCGAGCATCTGGATTTGGCCGTTTACTCACTACTAGTCGCCGTAAGTCACTAGGTTTGAGGAGGGAAAAAAACATAATAATGCCACATGTGGCTGCTTTTGGGTGCACTTTTCAGTCCAAAGGAAACAAGGAGACTGATGTTAGTCTGCACAGCTTCCCAAAAGACAAGAAAAGAAGGAAGTTGTGGGAAATCTCTTGTGGGCTTAAACAACTTCCCATGGACCCGCGGCTATGTTCTGGCCACTTCTCCCCAGAAGCATTTGCTGCATTTAGCCGGCCCATGCTGATGAAAGAGCTGACAGGTGTGGGTCATTATAAACGGAGACTAAAGCCAAATGCTGTGCCGAATATTTTCCAACACAAACCCACAAAACTTCCTCTGGAAACCACTGAAGTCCGCTCCAGGACTTATATGATCCTGTATGAGATGGAGCCCGGTGCAACCATATGACGTCACTACCCAGACGTTATTGCGGCGTAAACAACAATGGCGGCCTACGGGTGAAAATATTTTTTCAAATTTTATACAAACTAAGATATTTTGAGATTTTATTATCGTTCTTATGTAGCTGGTAAAAACACTGATCCTTTAGGAAAATGACGTTCTGGTAGCCAGGGTTCCTTTTAACCTCTTACGCCCCACCAGAGAGTTAACAACCTATTTGCTAGTCCTCTGATGTCATCAAAGTATCTTACATGGACATCTTACCTGTTCAAGGTCATTACGTTGCTTCCTTACCCTGCACCCTGAATATTCACCCTCCTTCCCACCAGAGGAATCCAGAGTTCAAACATATCAAAAATGTTGTTTCATCAAATTATTCCAAGTGGTGAAATTTCTCCTGTAAAGGCCGTTGTTTGTCTGCTGTCAATAACAGCAGCTCCACAGTCCTATAGCATTTCCTCCTCAATGTGAATCTGGCAAAAATGGGTGTGTTTGTTTTCCTTAGGGTTCTAGCTGCAGGACAAATGTGTCTCCGTCTCGATACATAGAATTTTGATGCCAGGAGAGCCTGATTTATACAACAACTGCTCTCTGCTTGACTGGACAGTAGCATTAGCAGATGCTGCATAAAGCCCTCCTAATAGGCTCTTTTATTGGCTATCAGGCCTGTCACTCACAGGTACAGTGACCAATAGCCTTATCAATGCCAAAAAATTATTTTCTTCTTCTTGCCTCTTCTTTTTTTTTTTTTTTTTTTTTTTTTTTTTTTTTTTTTTTTTTTTTTTTTTTTTTTTTTTTTTTTTTTTTTTGCTGCGTGTAATCATTAGTATTCATGTGATTATAATTTCAGGACATTTGGTGAACCTTTTCACAGAGAGAACAAAGATGACTACATAGAGGACACTGAGCATTGATAAAGCTGGTTTTGTTTGCGCAAAGTCGTCAGGCCAGTGCGTGGAAAACTAGAACGCATCTGCTGGTGTTTGGTCACCTGAGACTAAAAACTCTTTAACTCCTACAAGGTTTTACCTAGAAAGTTCAAATTTCACCCAGATGTAGACGACACAGTGTAGAAGTGATGTGGTGGATGTCTGCAGGGCTATATGAAGGAAGTTAAGATGTATTTGCTTAAATTTTATAGCTGCATGGTTTTAGCACAGCGTCTACTGTCCCAGGGCCTTGTGTTGCAACTTCCAATGAACAACATCTTCAGATTGGTTTCACGGCATTTAGCCATCTTTATTTTACAGGATCCACATTTTCTGCTCTATTTCACTGTATTTAGCTATTTTAATTTTGCATTTTTTCACTTCACTCATTCAGCGTCAGCATTTTGACGCATTTTCTCCGCAAAAATGCAACTTTTCAAGTTATGAGTTGAATCTTGCAAACATTGCCTACTAGAAATGCAACATTGTTCTCTAAACTGTGCTTAGCATTTAAATTGCTTATTTTAACTGATTTGTTGTGAAAGATTATCTAAAACAAAGCAAGGGAAAGAAACAAGAAAATAATGTTGTTGTTTTGTTTCTTTTTCTTTATTTTACTTCCTGATATTTTCATTCATTTTCATTTTTAAGAATAATTTTCCTTGTTGATCTATCCTGATAAGTGAAAGTAATGTTTAATGAAGATAAGAAGCCATATCCATATCACTGTGTGCTTTTGAAAGCCTTACTGTCCCACCAGCAAGGATAACTTTGTTTTGTAATATTCATTTATTTTACTCCTTAAAGTATAAAGAAGTTGAGCTAAGAGTTGATAAAAAAGGATTAATTTAGAGAAATATGATTTAAAATCAAAGAAATTGAAACAGATCCCAGGCTCAGGGGTCAAAAATGTTTAAGGGCTCTGCACTTTGTCATTTGAGTGTCTGTACGGGTCCATGCTGGAAGGGTCACCAGGTCACTAATCGGGATTTGAGTCTGACATAAAGCATCTTGAAGTTAATGGGGTCCAAAAGTGGTCATAAAAAAAGAGTAGGAAAAAAAGGTGTTTTAGCTTAAATCCCGCTGATGTGGACTCAAGCCACATATAACATAGGGTGACCATACGTCCTCTTTTGCCCGGACTTGTCCTCTTTTAAGAGGCTGTCCGGCCTGTCTGGTCGGGGTTTATAAAATCCTTCAAATGTCCGGGTTTTTGATCTTGCCTTGCTTGAGCGTGTCACAGAACAGTGTATTTATCATTCACGTTGAATGGTTCCTTTAGAAACACGCTCTGAGAGGTGGAGTTTGAGACGAACCCCGGAACATGTATTCATTCATTCAAAAATCAGTACAGAGGCGCTCCACACTCACTCGCAGGCTGACAGGCAGGTAGGCACACTACGAGAGAACACTCGAACAGAAAGAAAATGCCGAAACACATATGTCATTTCACTGATGACATGCGAAAAAGTTACCCCTGTTTTCGTCCGGGTCGTGACAAATGGGAGGCAGAATGTACAGTCTGCAAAGCTGGAACTTATGTCTCTGTGGCTAATAATGGTTCCAAAGATCTGCAAGCCCATATCACCACAACAAAACATTGAAGACTAGGCTACCTCTCTTTTTTCTGTTTGTTTAATATTTTGAGACATTATTTCTATTTTCACGTAACTGATAATTGGGAGATTATTTTGAAGAATGGTTCTCTACCTCACTTTCCCAACTAAGGTGTAAGTGTCAGACTTAAGAGAGGTGATTATTTCTTATTTTGTTAAGCATCTGAATACTTGTGTTGCTACAGAACTGTTTTGGGCTATTTTTCAGTATATCCAGGTAAAGTGTTCTTTCTGGGGAATTCACAATATTTGTTTAACTGAGTTAGAAGCACAGAAAGCCCCCTGACCCATGCAAAACCCCTAAAAATGTGTGTGTGCGTGTGTGTGTGTGTGTGTGGTGGGGGGGGTCCTCTTTTCAGAGAAATAGAATATGGTCACCCTAGTATAACAACATGACATTTTCTGAAACTACAGACATTAATCTTCTAAATGAGGTGTCACTGATGAATTTTGACCTTATGGCTTTCAGTTGAAAATCATAGCATGTTGTTTAGGCCAGAATTGGTTGGGATGTCAGGGGTTAACACCTGCAGTTTCCAGCCTCCACATTATTCTACTTGCCTGCTTGTCTTTGGACTCACTACATGTCCCTTCTGTTTCCCCCAAGGCCAGAGAAGTTGGTCTGGCACGGCTCCAGCACCGTGGGAATCCGTCTGACCAACAACTACTGCGAGGCGTGGAGGACGGGCGACATGGCCGTGATGGGACAAGCCGCTCTGCTGCAGACGGGACGACTGCTGGGACAACACACCCGCTCCTGCTCCAACCACTACATCGTGTTGTGCATAGAGAACACATATGTGGGGAACACACATCAAAAGAGGACCTGAGGAGGAAGAGGAAACACACACACACAAATACACACACATGCTCACACACATAAATGCATGTGCTCAAAGTGCAGATGAGGCTATGTTAACACTGTGCACATACAGTCTATTCAAAATGACCTGAGAGGAATATGCAGGCACATACACACACACACACACACACACACACACTGTGATCACGTTACTGCAGAGGAGTCACATTAAAGCTCACAGAAAAGAGGCACTTGTGTGTTCAAACATACAGAACAAATACACACACAGATTTGCAGGCAGAAGCAGGCACCTAGAACAACAAACACACACTGAGTTCATCTTCAGTACCAACTCTGATCAAACATGACCATCCGTCCCAGGCTAGATTATTTATTTTACTGAAAAGGGCAGTTTGAGTGAATGTCAAATATACAGCACCATTTGTAGCTGTTCAGCTGAAAACCATCCAGAAACAAGTTTTTCATTTTTCAGTAAAGGTAAATATTGTCTTTCTTAAAACCTTAATGTATACCTGTGATTTTGATATTTTGTTTTAATGAAACAGATGTTTGAATAAGAGGAGCCCATTTATAAATATAAGCCTCTTGACTAATTAAAGTGACAGTATTATAGTTTGGTGTGAGGCTGAATGTGCTGTGCAGAACTTGTCTAAAATATAATCCTACAGTCTTTTAGTGGCAGACTTCATCTCCAGCAGCTTTTTGAAGTGGTGGTAATTATGAAATAGATCCAAGAAAAGTCTGAAATCAAGGATATGTTACTCAATCCTGCTACTCAAAAAGAAGCTTATCTTCAAAAACAGTCAGAGAGAAAAGTTGCGTTAGGTATCTCATCTCAAAAAGACTCTGAGCTTTTCTTCAATTGTAGTTTTATTGAACATTTTAAAGACAGTGGGGGTGAAATGGGATTTTTAGGAATTTTTTCATGTAGCAGATCAATGCACGTTTAGTGCTCCAGTTAGATTGTACACAGCTGAGGCTCCATATGTGTGTGTGTGTGTGCAACTGAGTCAGACAAAGCTGTGTTTGTTCTTGGTGGCATAGCATGACATATTCCAGAGCATCAAAGCAACTCCGTCATGTGGCTTTTTAATTTTTGGGACAACACTAGAGCTCTTTGGCAGAGAGGAAGAAAACACGTCACACTTTCACTAAACATGAAAAATGATTTTTAAGTAGTGGTTTTGGTCCATGACTGTGATCTATTAAAAACAAGAAAAAAGATTTATTGTACCTGTTGGTAGTTGGCATTAGGGCTGAACAATTTTAGAAAGAGATCTAATTGCGATTTTTCTGGCATATATTGCGATCTCAATTCAATTTACAATTTTATTGAAATCAAGCTTTAGTGAAATTTTCCAAATGTAACATTTACAAACTTAAAACTGAAGGTAAGAATTGTTTTTATCTTTTAGATATAAGGGTCAATATTTGAAGATGAGAAGTGGAAATTTTGAAATCCAAAGACAAAATTCTGAGACAAAAAGTCAATATTTTGAGATTAAAAAAAATCTAAATTTTATGTAATCAATCCAACATTATGTGAAAAAGTCTAAACTTTCACTTTGAGGGTCAAAATCTTAAGATAAAGGCAAATGTCTAAGATAAAGAGTCAAATTTTTTTGATTAAGCATCAGAATTTTGAAATAAAGGCAACATTTGAGATGAAAAGCGGCAATTTTGATATAAAAAGTCAAAATTCTAAGATTTAAGTCAAATCCATGAGAAATAAACACAACATTAATAGATAAAAGGCAACATTTTGAAAAAAAAAAAAGAGAAGATTTTTAGATACATAGCCAATTTTTCACTTTTCCTTAAATCTGAAGTCAAACACCTCCACTGAGTCTGAACTTTAAAATACAAATCTTGCTATTTTTAAACTGAACTTTTTAATGGTATTTTTAGTTATAACAACTGAAGAACAAAAAGAGCCATCTTTGACTCTTAACTTTAATCACAATTGAGTCCAAAATAACTGTTTTATGTTAAAAAAAAGATGAATAAAATAGGAAACAATTAAACAAAAGAAAAATGAAATTCAACAATCCCAAGGAAAAAAGGATCTTTCCCAACAGTTTTACACTTAAACACATGTGTGTGTGTGTTTGAAACAGCTGACACTAAAGATCCTGGGTCAGTCAGGAGCAAAAAATGTCAGTTTTGGCGATCACATGATCGTGATATCTGAAATCGTGATTTTGATCAGAAAATGATAAATCTTTCAGCCCTAGTTGGTATACTTCCTTTACAATAACAAATAGGGATGCATCAATACTGATACCAGTATCCACTGATACCACACTGAAGTACTTGTACTTGTAAAAGTACGGCATATACCACGACATCTTATACCGTTATAAGCAAGTTGGCTTGTTTTTGGCGCCCAGGTAGTTGACTGTTGACTGTGTGCATCATTGTCACCGTTTCATTTATTAAAAAGAAAGAGTGAGGGAAGAAAAGATCACATTAGAACTGCAGTGATGTGATCAAATATTCAGATCAGCACTCAGTCTGGGTAAGTACTCAACTGTAACTTGGTTTGATAAAAAGTATTATCTGCGCTTTTCTAATTACAAACAATCAGAAGATTTAAGATTCACTTCATTCGCCAGTGCATGTTTTTGCCTTTCAGTCACATCCCGTCCAAGAAACATAAAAAGACAGACATGTAACAGAGGGAGGACAGTTGGGTCGCCAGTGTCTGCAACATCAAATAGAAGGGAGAACACAGGGAGAGAGGAGGGAGAAAAAACATAATGACAGACTAGGCTCCAGCAAGGGGGCAAAGTTTGGGATTAGGAAAAAAACACCTCAGCACATAAGCAGTATAAAAAAGAATGAGACAGAAAATGACAAAGCTTTAAAATAACAAAGCAATCAGAAAAAGGTAGAGGGGAAAAAATCAAGAAAGCGTGTCGGTTAATAAAAACAGGAGAGAAGGGACACAGATGGTTTAGTGGATTAGGTTGCACACCATGAGGTTCTCTCTTAAATGGGTGGCCCCGGTTCAAATACGGCCTGTTTCCGGCATGTCACTCCCCACTCTCTCCCCCATTCCTACTCCTATCCACTGTCCTCCTCTATCTGATTAAAGGCGTGTAAAGCCCAAAAAATACCTTAAAAAACAAACAACAAGAGAGAAATAAAACCAACAAAAAAAAATCAAGTTAAGAAGTTAAGAAGAACATTACTTGAGTTAAATCTTTGAAAAAAACCTTGACACAACATACCTGAAAACTGGAAATTGAGTTACCATATAGCTGCAAAAAGAGTGTCATTACGTCAATTTAATAGTGTTTCTCAAATTGTTTTCGAACAAGGACCACTTATCCCCTCCCAAAAATTAACTCAAGAACCACCAAGCTAAATAGCCTCAGAACAACAGTAAACTCATGTATTACAGACCCCCATCATACGTCACCAACACTGTAGCACCAGAACTCGTGACTACCTGGCACTGGGAAGTTCACTGAGACTTTAATGAGTCCTGGTAAACTTGTCTCTATTTTTTTACTATTGTTATTATTCCATTAATAATCTGCACTATTCACTCATGGTCATGGCAGACCACCAGTGGGCGCTGGAAGAGCACTGATGGTCCCCGAACCACAGCTTGAGAAACGCTGCTGAAATACACTGCACATCTTCAGCCAACCACAGCATCACCTTCTTTCACCAGCCACTGATAAGCCTCCAAAATATTCCTGCAGTATTAAACCAAAAACCATGACACCACAGGTCTTCTCTCTGAAAATTGAACTTCCAGATAGAAAAAAAAAAAATCAAGCGATAACATGCTAAAGGAGGAATACAAAATTGTAAGAGTTAGGAAAGCAGATCTAGACGAAGATGAGGGAATATGTTAATATGGATTGCGCCCTCTGCTGGAAACTCGACTAATAAACTTTGATTTTTTTTTTTCAGTTTACTGAATTTAATATTGACGTCCCAGCTCCAGTGTTATAAATAACCACCTTTAAAAGTGAAAACCCCACATCAGGAATTATTTAAGATGATATTCCCTTTTTCATGCTAAGTTTAGCTCCGCTGCACACAGAACTAATCACAACATTTACAGCAGAGCTTTAGAATTAGTGCTAGAGTTGAATCAAAGTGTGATGATCATTAATTTATACAGTAGCAGGACTTAGTTTGAGACTAGTGAGTTCACCTGCAGATTTTAATGAAGTTGAAATGTGTATAAATTTATATATGTGTGTTGTTAATGTTGTCTTGATGTTGTTTTTTTACTCTGTAAAAGTAGCTTTTGTATGTCTCACACTAAATGACTCATATATTTCTCCTCTCACTGCTTGGATTGAGTTGTAGTTCCAGTTTTCTGCCTGTAGAGATGAAACAGGCCAGATTGAAGACACACAGTGTTTGAAGTATTTTGATTTTTTTATGTAAGATTTCCTTTTGTTAAATCATCCTGTTATTGTTCAAATGAAACTTGAGCTTCTGGGGAAACAAATGTTTGTACTGACTGACTGGTGCTCGCTGAATAAATGTGTTTTGTGTTTTTTAAATGTGTTGCGTCTTGTTGGAATCTACCCAGTTCTTTAGACAATCACCTCCCAAGAATCACGTGAAGAAGAACAGTTCCTCAGTTCAGCATTTATTCAGGTCACAGATAAAGTTTACAGCGCTGGTCTCTCCCCAAAGAGTGAGCCCCGATATCCGGGGATATTGGACATTTATAACATTCAATGGCTAGGCCTATACAGAGGTTGAGTTACCTAAACACCCATATTATTGGCCATCAACTATGACTGACAGGGCTGTCTCAATCCACAGCTGGCGTCAGACTTTAGAGAGATGTACTATCAAAGTATGTGAGCGTTGTTAGAGCATGTAACAAGGTGAAGGTTCTGACAGGTCATATCATCCTTGAGGATGATTAAGATGTCTTACACTAAACACTAAACAACACTAAACAAAATACCGAGCTATCTGTCTACAATTCATATCAACCTTGTGAATAATTCAGATGCCTAACATGCAGTGTAAAACTAAGTAAAATGAAGAATTTGCAAGGTCTATCTAAGAGATTATAAATCAAGGAATAATACAACATGTCTTTTTCTGTTATTTTCACTTTTGCATCCAGAACCTTCAAATCTTACTCTAAGAAAAACAACAGCAAAAACACAAAAATAAAAACAATGTTGGTCCCTTTCAACCATCCACACACTGGTGGCAGTGACTGTTCAGAAAGAGACCGTCTGTATTAGCTTGGCACCCCAAAGCCTCGTTTCCACCAAGCGGATCGGGTCGGTTCGTCTCGGTACGGCACGCATTTTGTGGCGTTTCCATAGACTAAAAGCGGTACAGGTCCCCTTATAAGCGACCGCTCCACTTTTCAGTACCCTTCTGTTGGGGTGCCAAGCCGCTCCAAACCGGCCCCAGGGGTGGGGCTATAATCACTGCGGTAGATGATTGGTTAAAAGATCGGAAACTTCCCGTGCAACAGCGGTAAAAAAGAACAACACACAACCCCTCACACACCCTTTCCTGAAACAAAGCTTCATTGAGTTATGGAATAAAGAGCCACAGCTGATCACAAAGTAGAAGAGTTGCTGGATGTCCTCCATCTTTCTCTTTGTTTACAATGCTGCAAATTTCTTTTTCGTTTTATTTATTTGCGGGGTACACTGTGTAGCACTCAGAGCGCTGCAGTGACATCACACGTTACGTAGCTGACGCAGCTCTCGACATCCGGCCCATCAAGCAGGGTACGGTTGGCTGTGGAAACGCGCACAGGATCAGGCTTTACTGATCTGACCCTTACCAAAGTGTACTGATCCGTACCGCTGCCTGGTGGAGACGAGGCTCAACAGAAGGGTATGAAAAGTGGAGCGGTCGCTTATTAGGGGACCCGTCCCAGTTTTAGTCTATGGAAACGCCACAAAATGCGTGCCATACCGAGACGAACCGAACCGATCTGCTTCGGAAACGAGGCTTTACTAGATCAGCTTTGCGGTATGCTATCAACTTTGCCCGTGTTTTTCCACAAAAAAACATGTGTAGCTACAGCGGGCATGAGAGTTGCTCTCTCGAGTGGAGTTGGCACAAGCACTTCCTGAAAGAAGCAGGGAGAGCTCGACCTCTTTTCGTATTTGAATGCAAATGCTGAAAAAGCTGGTGGGGGAAAGCAATGAAAAACAGGGATTTTCATCAGGCCTAAATTCAAGATCCCAGTGTTTTGTCATGAAAGGGGGGACAGCCCCATTCATAACTTTGGGACATCAGACCTCTGCATCAAATCACTTTTTACTGTTTTCAAAAGTATAATTTGGCACCTTTAAACATTGAATATGGAACAAGCAAAGATTGATACTTTACAACATTTAACTTAAAGTTTTTCTCAATTGTTAACACATTTTCTGGTACTTGAGACCATTGACTGTATATAGAATGGACAGTGTGCTTCCGCCTGTCACCGTTCTACGATTTTGAAGCCAAAAACCCCCGTTTCTCTAGCCGCCATTGTGCGGCCATTTTGTGCGGTAATATAATATAACATAATTTCCGGTGGAGCAGAGTAAAAAAGAGAAATAAAAATATTTATTTCTTCTTCTTTAGAAGGTTTAGTCTCCTTTTGGCTCTTTCCCGAAGTTTCTTATATCCCCGATAAAAACTACTCATGAACGGCAGCTGTCAACTATCGTAAAACGAAACTTATATTGCGGTTTCTAACGTCAAATAACTAATGAGAAACTAACTTCTCAGAAAAAAAACACCCGAACACAATACAGCCAGATGACATCATCATACCACCTTAGCGTAAGGATGAGAGAAACGTTTCTACCAGGTATCGTCATTTTTTAATGTTTTCCCGGCTCATATCTGGAATACATGGGGAGGCGGGGCTTATGACCTATACTGCAGCCAGACACCAGGGGGCGGGGCATCTGCTGGAGGCTTCAGTTTGAGCCGAACGTTGAGACACAATGACCCCAACATGTAACCTGTGCACCAACTCCCTGAACCAACGCTGCTGAACAGCAAACACAATTCCTGCTTTACACTCAAATTACAGTTCTAAAACACACTTTTTTCAAAACACTACACTCAATTCTCTGCATTTGGTGCAGTTCTCATGAAAAAAATTTCTTGTTTGCACAAGAAACACACTGACACTGAAACTTCTAAAGTAAACAGCCTAACTATGCACACTGACTCATCACGTGAGCAAACTCCTGTAACATAGTGTAATGTCAGGGAAAGGCGAAACTGAAGAGGTCTCAGGTCGACAGTTTATTAAAGACCTAAACTGGTCACTGTAGGCCGTAACCACGGTCTACAGTCATAACAATGCTTTTCCGAACAGCCTGAGGGAATCTGACTACTCTCACACAGGAAAAAACCCCACACCAAAACACACACTTGAACCGCCTCCTTGTGATGCATTCACTGACCCTTGGAAATCCGAATCACACAGCAACTTATGAATATAACACACATAACTCCCGTTAAACTCGTAATTCACATCCATAACTTATAACAATAACACATTTAACACAATAACACAACATTAACACCCCACCCAAGCCGTTACAATAGTTTTAAAACCAGCAATCAGAGCTTTAACACATAAAGGGAACAACTAATCTTGTGATCATTTCTGATATTTCTCAGTCCTTTTGAGGATTTATTTTCTGCCTGGAAATGAAAAGTGTATGACCAAAATCCACAAACCTATGTTCCAAGTTATGGAAGGCCCATGTGGAGATAAAGCAGTTGATGCTTTTAATGACTGGAGTCACTATTTTCACCACTGGAAAACATTGCTTGGGATGTGGATGAGATTGATTGTTTGTTTTGTTTGTTTGTTCTTTTGGCTATATATAAAGAAAAAGTCCTCAAGTACCAGAAAATGTGTGTTAACATTTGGGGAAAACTGTAAAGCCCAGTATGGTGATTCCAGCCATGAAAAACATGAACTGCTGTATCTCCACTGAGAGTCAGCTGGCTGCACTTTTGGCCTGAACTTCAGTCACACGGTGAGGTTGTTCACCTCTCTAAACATTGTCTAGATGGCAAATATTGAAACATACACACAAAACTGAAATGATGAAATCAGTTAATGACTGTTTTTGCTACACGTGTTGTCTGACTCACAAGGCACGGACCATGTTTATAGTTGTTAGTGTCCTGATAAGCATTTTGTGACAAACTTGCTTTTGTCCCCTTTACCTCTGGAAAGAGACCTTGGGTTCCTTGAAAGGCGCTATATAAATTAAAGTTATTATTATGATTATTATTATTATTATTATTATTATTATTATTATTATTATTATTATTATTATTATTATAATTGTTATTATTCACAACCTGCCTGCTCCTGTTTTAGCCTTTAGCCTGTGCTCTATCACTCTCCTGTTCAGCTTTTTCCTACTCTTCTGTCACTTTTCTGTCCGACAGTCTAGCTCCATTGTCCACTATTATTGTGAAATAAATCACAGAAAAACATGAATGTATATGTACTGTATGTGTGTGTTAATATATTGTAACACGGACTCATGCAGTGAAGGCAGGTGAATCATTAATTTCAGATGTGACGTCATGATCCCAGTCTGGATTTATTTGGGTTGTCCACTGAGAGCATGTCACAGACTGAGAGAGAGAGCAAGAAGAGCTGTGCAGCTTCAATTTTATCATCTGATTTTTAAAGTCAAATCTTTGACTCACAAACTCATATTAAGATGGGGAACATTGTTTGCCCTGCTGTTGACATTTCCCTCCTTACATCCATCGCTCGAGACGTCTGCCCTTTTCCAGACTACACTCCAAGTCCTCTTTTTACCAACATGCTGTCTGTCAACTCTTCTCGTCATCTGAGCGACCACTTCACAGCCGTGCAGTCCTCCCTGAACCCCAAACAGCTGCAGCACTTCACCCAGAGCCTAAGGAGCACTTTTGGCAGGGAGGGCAGGGTTAGCTATGGGGGGGTGGGGGTGGTGGCTCTGTCCCTGGCTGTGCTGTTCGACACTCTGGCTAAACAGGCAAAGGGAGAGCGGGTGTCGGACTCTGGACCAATCCCTGGCCTATTTTTCAAAGATCCGAGAGGTTATTACCCACCACATGTCCACACGGTCAGTGAGTATCTGAGGCTGGTTCCTCACATCGCAAACAACCCCACCAGGATGAAAGAGGAGGCAGAGAGGTACGTACTCCACATGTTTGAAACTGTTCTCATGACATTTCTCACAGCTTACACTGAAGGCTGAACAACAAGACCTGAAACTTTTTTCTGTTGAGACATTATAAGGCAGAGAAACTCCACAAACAGGGCTGTTAATGGTAATAATTGATGAAATTATGATACATTTTATTGAAGTGACCCCTTTCAAAACACTCAGAGACATCATACAAACCACAAAAAAATGTTGAAGAGCAAAAAAAAAAAAAAAAAGATTAGATATTTGGTATGTCAGTCATCAGGAAAACAGATAGTTGTGTTAATTTGAAGCAGAAATGTGTGACTTCAGGAAGTTTAGTGACTCTTGTGTTGGTGTTTGTCATGTTTCCTCTTCCAATCTGCTAAAGAAGACAGTGTTTAAGGAGCCTGTATTTTTCAATCACTTCATAATTTGAAAGAGGTGGAGATCATGACTAATGCTGCAACCAACATTGTTGACAAAACAGTGGCAGGTTATGTTTTCTTAATAAATATCAAGTTGCCATGAAAAAGAAATCCCCAAACAATGTCGACTTTGCATTAAAGGTGACATAATTAACCACATGATACTTAATGACAACATTAATAAACATGCATAAAGTCTCCTTCAACTTAATGACAGATGTCACGTCATGTTTATGACAGTGTCATGTTAGTCTTATGTACACACCCTCATGTAAAGTGTTTTTTCAGCCAAATTTTTCAGCTGAAGTTATTTGTGGATTTGCATCCCAAAAATTTCCCTGGCAGTTGTGGCTGAAATTCTTGTCATTCTACCTGACCATGGTTTGGTTTCAACAGAATCCTTCGTTTTCCACTTCTTAATAAGAGTTTGAACTCTGCTTATTGACATCCTCAATTCCTCTGATATATTTTTGTATCCCTTTCTTGTGTAATACAGTTTGATAAACTTTGTCTGCAGAACCTATATAACTTTTTTGCTTTCCTCATGACTCAGAACCCAAAACTGTCAGTGCAGCACTGAATGAAAGGTGCAAGTGTCGATCAGAAACTCACTGAGCTTTTATACACACACACACTGATTACAAGCTAATAGATCACAGGTGAGGATGGTTCCCTTTTGTAGACATTCAAACCTCTTTATGTCAACTTGTGTTCATGTTATCAGGTTATCAACTTTTGAGCACAACTGTAAGAAGTACATTGTCTTAGTCTTGTTTGCATTAAGAACCAGTCTTAGTTTATATACATTCATCTGGGCAGCATGAAAATAAGCAGGAAGATAATGAAGTGTAAAAAATTGTGTAACAGGTAAATAAATACAACTTTACACCTTTGACATTTTTACATAAAGAGTTGGAACCTTTTTCAATACACTGTCTTTGTCTGTAACTTACATTAGCCAGCCAAAGTTTTTGTAATGTCATTCATATTCTCTGAAAAATGGCCAAGAAGTCATAATTTTTCCTGGGGTATGTACATTTTTGAGTGCAACTATACACCAATGCTCCAATTTTTTGTTGTGTAAAGAAAACAAAATTACTTTTTTATATACAAGACACAGTGATATGTGTATTATGTTACACCTGAGACAGAATGCAATAAAGCGTGAGGAGGTAATATAGTACAAAGAATATCACCATAATCATGTTGAGGTAAAAAATATTCCTTGAATGAGCTTTTTTTTTTCTTGCAACAAATGAGAAACAACTTCTGTATTTCCCCTCAGTTTGTTTAGTAGGCTCTGCATTTACAATAATTAAGAGATGGCTTTTCATCCAGGAGAAAACTCAAGTATTTAAAAAAATGGGATGCATTCAATTACTGATATAGTTAAAGTAAAATATCTGGCAGCCATCTTTCCTAACACTTTCCACAGTATGTGAACCATTACATCAGCTCACCAGACTAATTTTGTCTGTTTTAACTTCCAGGTACATCAAGCGGTTGACAGATGATGACCACTCCTTAGAAAACTTGAAAGAAAAAGACATGTTTGCGATGCAGGAGACCATCCCATTACTTAACGCAGTTCTTGGAAAAGGGTTTGGAATCAATCTGAGGGTTCACCTCCTCCGCCTGAAAAAGGCTTCAATTGATGATTTGGGCCATCCTCGAGACAAACAGCCGACTGTTTTAATCCTCAATCTGAACTGTGATCTAGAGACGGCCGAAGAGGCATTCAAGGCCCAAATTCAAAGACTGGATAACAGCACACAAGACACTTACAGAAGCTACATGGACCAGCCGAAGCCATGGCTGGTTCAGGTTGCTGAGCTAGCTTTGATGGACACCATGTTCCAACTGACATGTAAAATTGGATTCATTGATGAGTTTAAATTTGCACAAAAAGGGGATTTTGACCTGAAGGCAAATGCACTTGGAAAATGGGGAGAATAGACCTGATTTGGATGTTTACAAATGTGATCTAAGAACATAATGGTTGAAGTTAATAAAAGATCCAGGTTTGGCATATGAAGAGATGAGTTTGTTCTTTGACTTTTTGAGCTCGTTACAGACTGGACTCCCTTTTTCTGTCCGACTGAATTTTTCTATTTTAGACAAAAAAAAAAAAAAAAAAGAAAAAAACTACATAAAAAGACAACATGTTTGTCTCATACCTTCCCCATATTTTGTACCACTTTAACTTCTCTGAGCATTTTAGTTATTGTTCATTTTCCTGAAGTGTCTCAACATCGTGTAGGGGCGACCGCCCAGACTCAACTTCTATTTCCACAAAATCCCTTGAAATCATCCATTTTCTTAACCGTCTATCCTGCTATTCAGGGTCGCGGGTGGCTGGAGCCTATCCCAGCTGTCATTGGGCGAGAGGCGGGGTATACCCTGGACTGGTCGCCGGCCAATCACAGGGCTGACATAGAAACAAACAATCATTCATGCACACACTCACACCTACGGGCAATTTAGAATAATCAATTAACCTAACGTGGGCATGTTTTTGGTCTGTGGGAGAAAGCTGGAGTACCCGGAGAGAACCCACGCATGCACGGGGAGAACATGGAAACTCCACACATCACCAACCCATGCCTGAATGGGGAATCGAACCTTCTTGCTGTGAGGCTGGAGTGCTACCCGCTGCGCCACCGTGCAGCCCCACTTGAAATCAATTTAAATATATCCATTGCCCTATTTGGTATAATTTCTAACATGTATGACACCCACCGACGAAATTATGAAGCATTATATATCCATCATAATATACAAACTAAATGTTCTTTGTATAAAATATCATCTCGGGCGATCATAAAGGAAACACAATCTTGGGGCTTTAATTTGAAACCACTTTAAGGTCAGGGGATTTCATCAACCAGACACATCTGTTCCCAATGAAACACCTGGGAGACTATTAAGTCTTACTCATATTTGCAAATAAACCCATTTTTTTTAACTACTGTAATGTACGAGTCACTTTTGGGTGTCATGTGGAGCGACCGCCCCAAAACTGTGAATAATACACTGCCTGGCCAAAAAAAAGGTCATACACTCTAATATTTCCTTGGACCGCCTTTAGCTTTGATTATGGCACGCATTCGCTGTGGCATTGTTTCCATAAGCTTCTGCAATGTCACAAGGTTTATTTCCATCCAGTGTTGCATTAATTTTTCACCAAGATCTTGTATTAATGATGGTAGAGTCTGACCGCTGCACAAAGTCTTCTCCAGAACATCCCAAAGATTCTCAATGGGGTTAAGGTCTGGACTCTGTGGAGGCCAATCCATGTGTGAAAATGATGTCTCATGCTCCCTGAACCACTCTTTCACTATTTGAGCCCGATGAATCCTGGCATTGTCATCTTGGAATATGCCCGTGCCATCAGGGAAGAAAAAATCCATTGATGGAATAACCTGCTCATTCAGTATATTCAGGTAGTCAGCTGACCTCATTCTTTGAGCACATACTGTTGCTGAACCTGAGCAACTGCAGCAACCCCAGATCATAACACTGCCCCCACAGGCTTGTACAGTAGGCACTAGGCATGATGGGTGCATCACTTCACCTGCCTCTCTTCTTACCCTGATGCGCCCATCACTCTGGAACAGGGTAAATCTGGACTCATCAGACCACATGACCTTCTTCCATTGCTCCAGAGTCCAATCTTTATGCTCCCTA
>RPOG01000981.1:16818-37834 GCA_008086565.1 Thalassoma bifasciatum | reverse complement strand
AGGAGGGAAAAAAACATAATAATGCCACATGTGGCTGCTTTTGGGTGCACTTTTCAGTCCAAAGGAAACAAGGAGACTGATGTTAGTCTGCACAGCTTCCCAAAAGACAAGAAAAGAAGGAAGTTGTGGGAAATCGCTTGTGTGCGTAAACAACTTCCCATGGACCCGCGGCTATGTTCTGGCCACTTCTCCCCAGAAGCATTTGCTGCATTTAGCCGGCCCATGCTGATGAAAGAGCTGACAGGTGTGGGTCATTATAAACGGAGACTAAAGCCAAATGCTGTGCCGACTATTTTCCAACACAAACCCACAAAACTTCCTCAGGAAACCACTGAAGTCCGCTCCAGGACTTATATGATCCTGTATGAGATCCAGCCCGGTGCAACCATATGACATCACTACCCAGACATTATTGCGGCGTAAACAACAATGGCGGCCTACAGGTGAAAATATTTTTTCAAATTTTATACAAACTAAGATATTTTGAGAGATTTTATGATCGTTCTTATGTAGCTGGTAAAAACACTGATCATTTAGGAAAATGGCGTTCTGGTAACCAGGGTTCCTTTTAACCTCTTACGCCCCACCAGAGAGTCAACAACCCATTTGCTATTCCTCTGATGTCATCAAAGTATCTTACATGGACATCCTACCTGTTCAAGGTCATTACGTTGCTTCCTTACCCCGTACCCTGAATATTCACTCTCCTTCCCACCAGAGGAATCCAGAGTTCAAACATATCAAAAGTGTTGTTTCATCAAATTATTCCAAGTGGTGAAATTTCTCCTGTAAAGTCCGTTGTTCATCTGCTGTCAATAACAGCAGCTTCACAGTCTTATAGCATTTCCTCCTCAATGTGAATCTGGCAAAAATGGGTGTGTTTGTTTTCCTTAGGGTTCTAGCTGCAAGACAAAAGTGTCTCCATATCGATACATAGAATTTTGATGCCAGGAGAGCCTGATTTATACAACAACTGCTCTCTGCTTGACTGGACAGTAGCATTAGCTGATGCTGCATAAAGCCCTCCTAATAGGCTCTTTTATTGGCTATCAGGCCTGTTACTCACAGGTACAGTGACCAATAGCCTTATCATTCACACGAAACCTGCTGTAGCTGAATAGACTGCCAAAAAATTATTTTCTTCTTCTTGTCTCTTTTTTTTTTTTTTTTTTGCTGCGTGTAATAATTTGTATTCATGTGATAATAATTTCAGGACATTTGGTGAACCTTTTCACAAAGAGAACAAAGATGACTACATAGAGGACACTGAGCACTGATAAAGCTGGTTTTGTTTGCGCAAAGTCATCAGGCCAGTGCGTGGAAAACTAGAACGCATCTGCTGGTGTTTGGTCACCTGAGACTAAAAACTTTTTAACTCCTACGAGGTTTTACCTAGAAAGTTCAAATTTCACCCAGATGTAGATGACACAGTGTAGAAGTGATGTGGTGGATGTCTGCAGGGCTATATGAAGGAAGTTAAGATGTATTTGCTTATATTTTATAGATGCATGGTTTTAGCACAGCGTCTACTGTCCCAGGGCCTTGTGTTGCAACTTCCAATGAACAACATCTTCAGATTGGTTTCACTGCATTTAGCCATCTTTATTTTACAGAGATGGCTAAATGCCTTTTAGTCCACATTTTCTGCTCTATTTCACTGTATTTAGCGATTTTAATTTTGCATTTTTTCACTTCACTCATTCAGCGTCAGCATTTTGACGCATTTTCTCCGCGAAAATGCAACTTTTCAAGTTATGAGTTGAATCTTGCAAACATTGCCTACTAGAAATGCAACATTGTTCTCTAAACTGTGCTTAGCATTTAAATAGCTTATTTTAACTGATTTGTTGTGAAAGATTATCTAAAACAAAGCAAGGGAAAGAAACAAGAAAATAATGTTGTTGTTTTGTTTCTTTTTCTTTATTTTACTTCCTGATATTTTCATTCATTTTCATTTTTAAGAATAATTTTCCTTGTTGATCTATCCTGATAAGTGAAAGTAATGTTTAATGAAGATAAGAAGCCATATCCATATCACTGTGTGCTTTTGAAGCCTTACTGTCCCACCAGCAAGGATAACTTTGTTTTGTAATATTCATTTATTTTACTCCTTAAAATATAAAGAAGTTGAGCTAATAGTTGATAAAAAAAGGATTAATTTAGAGAAATATGATTTAGAATCAAACAAATTGAAACAGATCCCAGGCTCAGGGGTCAAAAATGTTTAAGGGCTCTGCACTTTGTCACTTGAGTGTCTGTATGGGTCTGTGCTGGAAGGGTCACCAGGTCACTAATCGGGATTTGAGTCAGACATAAAGCATCTTGAAGTTAATGGGGTCCAAAATTGGTCATAAAAAAAGAGTAGGAAAAAAGGTGTTTTAGCTTAAATCCCCCTGATGTGGACTCAAGCCACATATAACATAGGGTGACCATACGTCCTCTTTTGCCCGGACATGTCCTCTTTTAAGAGGCTGTTCGGCCTGTCCGGTCGGGGTTTATAAAATCCTTCAAATGTCTGGGTTTTTGATCTTGCCTAGCTTGAGCACGTCACAGACCAGTGTATTTATCATTCACGTTGAATGGTTTCTTTAGAAACACGCTCTGAGAGGTGGAGTTTGAGCCGAACCCCGGAACATGTATTCATTCATTCAAAAATTAGTACAGAGGCGCTTCATGCTCCACTCTCACTCACTCACTCGCAGGCTGACAGGCAGGTAGGCACACTGCGAGAGAACACTCGAACAGAAAGAAAATGCCGAAACACATATGTCATTTCACTGATGACATGCGAAAAAAGTTCCCCTGTTTTCGTCCAGGTTGTGACAAATGGGAGGCTGAATGTACAGTCTGCAAAGCTGGAACTTATGTCTCTGTGGCTAATAATGGTTCCAACGATCTGCAAGCCCATATCACCACAACAAAACATTGAAGAAAAGGCTACCTCTCTTTTTTCTTTCTGTTTAATATTTTGAGACATTATTTCTATTTTCACGTAACTGATAATTGGGAGGTTATTTTGAAGAATGGTTCTCTACCTTACTTTCCTAACTAAGGTGTAAGTGTCAGACTTAAGAGAGGTGATTATTTCTTATTTTGTTAAACATCTGAATACTTGTGTTGCTACAGAACTGTTTGGGGCTATTTTTCAGTATATCCAGGTAAAGTCTTCTTTCTGGGGAATTCAGAATATTTGTTTAACTGAGTTAGAAGCACAGAAAGCCCCCTGACCCATGCAAAACCCCTAAAAATGTGTGTGTGTGTGTGTGTGTGTGTGGTGGGGGGGGGTCCTCTTTTCAGAGAAATAGAATATGGTCACCCTAGTATAACAACATGACATTTGCTGAAACTACAGACTTTAATCTTCTAAATAAGGTGTCACTGATGAATTTTGACCTCATGGTTCTTCAGTTGAAAATCATAGCATGTTGTTTAGGCCAGAATTGGTTGGGATGTCAGGGGTTAACACCTGCAGTTTCCAGCCTCCAGATTATTCTACTTGCCTGCTTGTCTTTGGACTCACTACATGTCCCTTCTGTTCTCCCCCAAGGCCAGAGAAGTTGGTCTGGCACGGCTCCAGCACCGTGGGAATCCGTCTGACCAACAACTACTGCGAGGCGTGGAGGACGGGCGACATGGCCGTGATGGGACAAGCCGCTCTGCTGCAGACGGGACGACTGCTGGGACAACACACCCGCTCATGCTCCAACCACTACATCGTGTTGTGCATAGAGAACACATATGTGGGGAACACACATCAAAAGAGGACCTGAGGAGGAAGAGGAAACACACACACACAAATACACACACACATGCTCACACATAAATGCATGTGCTCAAAGTGCAGATGAGGCTATGTTAACACTGTGCACATACAGTCTATTCAAAATGACCTGAGAGGAATATGCAGGCACATATACACACACACACACACACACACTGTGATCACATCGCTGCAGAGGAGTCACATTAAAGCTCACAGAAAAGAGGCACTTGTGTGTTCAAACATACAGAACAAATACACACACAGATTTGCAGGCAGAAGCAGGCACCTAGAACAACAAACACACACTGAGTTCATCTTCAGTACCAACTCTGATCAAACATGACCATCCGTCCCAGGCTAGATTATTTATTTTACTGAAAAGGGCAGTTTGAGTGAATGTCAAATATACAGCACCATTTGTAGCTGTTCAGCTGAAAACCATCCAGAAACAAGTTTTTCATTTTTCAGTGAAGGTAAATATTGTCTTTCTTAATACCTTAATGTATACCTGTGATTTTGATATTTTGTTTTAATGAAACAGATGTTTGAATAAGAGGAGCCCATTTATAAATATAAGCCTCTTGACTAATTAAAGTGACAGTATTATAGTTTGGTGTGAGGCTGAATGTGCTGTGCAGAACTTGTCTAAAATATAATCCTACAGTCTTTTAGTGGCAGACTTCATCTTCAGCAGCTTGTTGAAGTGGTGGTAATTATGAAATAGATCCAAGAAAAGTCTGAAATCAAGGATATGTTACTCAATCCTGCTACTCAAAAAGAAGCTTATCTTCAAAAACAGTCAGAGAGAAAAGTTGCGTTAGTTATCTCATCTCAAAAAGGCTCTGAGCTTTTCTTCAATTGTAGTTTTATCAAACATTTTAAAGACAGTGGGGGTGAAATGGGATTTTTAGGATTTTTTTCATGTAGCAGATCAATGCACATTTAGTGCTCCAGTTAGATTGTACACAGCTGCATATGTGTGTGTGTGCAACTGAGTCAGACAAAGCTGTGTTTGTTCTTGGTGGCATAGCACGACATATTCCAGAGCATCAAAGCAACTCCATCATGTGGCTTTTTAATTCTTGGGACAACACTAGAGCTCTTTGGCAGAGAGGAAGAAAACACGTCACACTTTCACTAAACATGAAAAATGATTTTTAAGTAGTGGTTTTGGTCCATGACTGTGATCTATTAAAAACAAGAAAAAAGATTTATTGTACCAGTTGGTAGTTGGCATTAGGGCTGAACGATTTTAGAAAAAGATCTAATTGTGATTTTTCTGGCAGATATTGCGATCTCAATTCAATTTACAATTTTATTGAACTCAAGCTTTTGTGAAATTTTCCAAATGTAACATTTACAAACTTAATACTGACGGTAAGAATTATTTTTATCTTTTGGATATAAAGGTCAATATTTTAAGATGAAAAGATGAAAAGTGGAAATTTTGAAAAAAAAAAAAAAAAAAGACAAAATTCTGAGACAAAAAGTCAATATTTTGAGATTTAAAAAAAAATCTAAATTTTTTGTCATCAATCCAACATTATGTGAAAAAGTCTAAACTTTCACTTTGAGGGTCAAAATCTTAAGATAAAGGCAAATGTCTAAGATAAAAAGTCAAATTTTTGAGATTAAGCATCAAAATTTTGAAATAAAAGCAACATTTGAGATAAAAAGGGGAAATTTTGACATTTAAAAAAATCAAAATTCTAAAATTTAAGTTGAATCCATAAGAAATACAGACAACATTAATAGATAAAAGGCAACATTTTGAAAAAAAAAAAGATTTTGAGATAGCCAATTTTTCACTTTTCCTAAAACCTGAAGTCAAACACCTCCACTGAGTCTGAACTTTAAAATACAACTCTCGCTATTTTTAAACTGGACTTTTTAATTGTATTTTTAGTTATAACAACTGAAGAACTAAAAGAGACATCTTTGACTCTTAACTTTTAAAAACAATTGAGTGCAAAATAACTGTTTTATGTTAAAAAAAAGATGAATAAAATATGAAACAATTAAAAAAAAGAAAAATGAAATTCAACTATCCCAAGGAAAAAAAGGATCTTTCCCAACAGTTTTACACTTAAACACGTGTGTGTGTGTGTGTGAAACAGCTGACACTTAAGATCCTGGGTCAGTCAGGAGCAAAAAAATTTCAGTTTTGGCGATCACCTGATCGTGATATATGAAATCGCGGTTTTGATCAGAAAATGATAAATCTTTCAGCCCTAGTTGGGATACTTCCTTTACAATAACAAATAGGGATGCATCAATACTGATACCAGTATCCACTGATACCACACTGAAGTACTTGTACCTGTAAAAGTACGGCATATACCACGACACCCGAGACCGCAATAAGCAAGTTGGCTTGTTATTGGCGCCCATGTAGTGGACTGTTGACTGTGTGCATCATTGTCACCGTTTCATTTATTAAAAAGAAAGAGTGAGGGAAGAAAAGATCACATTAGAACTGCAGTGATGTTATCAAATTTTCAGATCAGCACTCAGTATCGGTGAGTACTCAACTGTAACTTGGTTTGATAAAAAGTAGTATCAGCGCTTTTCTAATTACAAACAATCAGAAGATTTAAGATTCACTTTATTCGCCAGTGCATGTTTTTGCCTTTCAGTCACATCCCGTCCAAGAAACATAAAAAGACAGAGACATGTAACAGAGGGAGGACAGTTGGGTCGCCAGTGTCTGCAACATCAAATAGAAGGGAGAACACAGGGAGAGAGGAGGGAGAAAAAACATAATGACAGACTAGGCTCCAGGAAGGGGGCAAAGTTTGGGATTAGGAAAAAAACACCTCAGCACATAAGCAGTATAAAAAAGAATGAGACAGAAAATGACAAAGCTTTAAAATAACAAAGCAATCAGAAAAAGGTAGAAGGGAAAAAAACCAAGAAAGCCTGTCGGTTAATAAAAACAGGAGAGAAGGGGCGCAGATGGCTTAGAAGATTAGGTTGCAACCATAAGCTTCTCTCTTAAGTGGGTGGCCTAGGTTCAAATACAGCCTGTTTCCCGCATGTCACTCCCCACTCTCTCCCCCATTCCTACTCCTATCCACTGTCCTCCTCTATCTGATTAAAGGCGTGAAAAGCCCAAAAAATACCTTAAAAAACAAACAACAGGAGAGAAATAAAACCAACAACAAAAAATCAAGTTAAGAAGTTAAGAAGAACATTACTTGAGTTAAATCTTTGAAAAAAAACCTTGACACAACACACCTGAAAACTGGAAATTGAGTTACCATATAGCTGCAAAAAGAGTGTCATTACGTCAATTTAATAGTGTTTCTCAAATTGTTTTCGAACAAGGACCACTTATCCCCTCCCAAAAATTAACCCAAGGACCACCAAGCTAAATAGCCTCAGAACAACAGCAAACTCATGTATTACAGACCCCCATCATACGTCACCAACACTGTAGCACCAGAACTCGTGACTACCTGGCACTGGGAAGTTCACTGAGACTTTAATGAGTCCTGGTAAACTCGTCTCTATTTTTTTATTATTATTATTATTATTATTCCATTAATAATCTGCACTATTCACTCATGGTCATGGCAGACCACCAGGGGGCGCTGGAAGAGCACTGATGGTCCCCGAACCACAGCTTGAGAAACGCTGCTGAAATACACTGCACATCTTCAGCCAACCACAGCATCACCTTCTTTCACCAGCCACTGATAAGCCTCCAAAATATTCCTGCAGTATTAAACCAAAAACCATGACACCACAGGTCTTCTCTCTGAAATTTGAACTTCCAGATAGAAATAAAAAAAATCAAGCGGTAACATGCTAAAGGAGGAATACAAAATTGTAAGAGTTAGGAAAGCAGATCTAAACGAAGATGAGGGAATATGTTAATATGGATTGCGCCCTCTGCTGGAAACTCGACTAATAAACTTTGATTTTTTTTTTCAGTTTACTGAATCTAATATTGACGTCCCAGCTCCAGTGTTATAAATAACCACCTTTAAAAGTGAAAACCCCACATCAGGAATTATTTAAGATGATATTCCCTTTTTCATGCTAAGTTTAGCACGGCTGCACACAGAACTAATCACAACATTTACAGCAGAGCTTTAGAATTAGTGCTAGAGTTGAATCAAAGTGTGATGATCATTAATTTATACAGTAGCAGGACTTAGTTTGAGACTAGTGAGTTCACCTGCAGATTTTAATGAAGTTGAAATGTGTATAAATTTATATATGTGTGTTGTTAATGTTGTCTTGATGTTGTTTTTTTACTCTGTAAAAGTAGCTTTTGTATGTCTCACACTAAATGACTCATATATTTCTCCTCTCACTGCTTGGATTGAGTTGTAGTTCCAGTTTTCTGCCTGTAGAGATGAAACAGGCCAGATTAAAGACACACAGTGTTTGAAGTATTTTGATTTTTTTATGTAAGATTTCCTTTTGTTAAATCATCCTGTTATTGTTCAAATGAAACTTGAGCTTCTGGGGAAACAAATGTTTGTACTGACTGACTGGTGCTCGCTGAATAAATGTGTTTTGTGTTTTTTAAATGTGTTGCGTCTTGTTAGAATCTACCCAGTTCTTTAGACAATCACCTCCCAAGAATCACGTGACGAAGAACAGTTCCTCAGTTCAGCATTTATTCAGGTCACAGGATATTGGCTAGGCCTATACAGAGGTTGAGTTACCTAAACACCTGTATTATTGGCCATTAACTATGACTGACAGGGCTGCCTCAACCCACAGCTGTCGTCACACTTTAGAGAGATGTGCTATCAAAGTGTGTGAGTGTTGGTAGAGCATGTAACAAGGTGAAGGTTCTGACAGGTCATATCATCCTTGAGGATGATTAAGATGTCTAACAGACTGTGTAACACTAAACAAAATACAGAGCTATCTGTCTACAATTCATATCAACCTTGTGAATAATTCAGATGCCTAACATGCAGCGTAAGACTAAGTAAAATGCTCAGCTGAACTTGCAAGGTCTATCTAAGAGAATATAAATCAAAGAATAATACAACATGTCTTTTTCTTATTTTTACTTTTGCATCCAGAACCTTCAAATCTTACTCTAAGAAAAACAACAGCACAAACACAAAAATAAAAACAATGTTGGTCCCTTTCAACCATCCACACACTGGTGGCAGTGACTGTTCAGAAAGAGACCGTCTGTATTAGCTTGGCACCCCAAAGCCTCGTTTCCACCAAGCGGATCAGGTCGGTTCGTCTCGGTACAGCACGCATTTTGTGGCGTTTCCATAGACTAAAACTGGGGCGGGTCCCCTTATAAGCGACCTGTACCGCTCCACTTTTCAGTACCCTTCTGTTGGGGTGCCAAGTCGCTCCAAACCGGCCCCAGGGGTGGAGCTATAATCACTGCGGTAGATGATTGGTTAAAAGATCGGTAACTTCCCGTGCGACAGCGGTAAAAAAGAACAACACATAACCCCGCACACAGCCTTTCCTGAAGCAAAGCTTCATTGAGTTATGGAATAAAGAGCCACATGCTGATCACAAAGTAGAAGAGTTGCTGGATGTCCTCCACCGTTGCTCTTTGTTTACAATGCCGCTAATTTCTTTTTCGTTCTATTTATTCGCGGGGTACACTGTGTAGCGCTCAGAGCGCTGCAGTGACATCATGCGTTACGTGGCTGACGCAGCTCTCGACATCCGGCCCATCAAGCAGGGTACGGTTGGCTGTGGAAACGCCCACAGGATCAGGCTTTACTGATCTGACCCGCACCAAACTGTACTGATCGTACCGCTGCATCTGCTGGAGGCTTCAGTTTGAGCGAAACGTCGAGACACAATGACCCCAACATGTAACCTGTGCACCAACTCCCTGAACCAATGCTGCTGAACTGCTAACACAATTCCTGCTTTACACTCAAATTACAGTTCTAAAACACACTTTTTTCAAAACACTACACTCAATTCTCTGCATTTGGTGCAGTTCTCATGAAGAAAATGTCTTGTTTGCACAAGAAACACACTGACACTGAAACTTCTAAAGTCAACAGCCTAACTATGCACACTGACTCATCACGTGAGCAAACTCCTGTAACATAGTGTAATGTCAGGGAAAGGCGAAACTGAAGAGGTCTCAGGTCGACAGTTTATTAAAGACCTAAACTGGTCACTGTAGTCATAACAATGCTTTTCCGAACAGCCTGAGGGAATCCGACTACTCTCACACAGGAAAAAACCCCACACCAAAACACACACTTGAACCGCCTCCTTGTGATGCATTCACTGACCCTTGGAAATCCGAATCACACAGCAACTTATGAATATAACACACATAACTCTTGTTAAACTCGTAATTCACATCCATAACTTATAACAATAACACATTTAACACAATAACACAACATTAACACCCCATCCAATCCGTTACAATAGTTTTAAAACCAGCAATCAGAGCTCTAACACAAAAAGGGAACAACTAATCTTGTGATCATTTCTGATTTTTCTCAGTCCTTTTGAGGATTTATTTTCTGCCTGGAAATGAAAAGTGTATGACCAAAATCCACAAACCTATGTTCCAAGTTATGGAAGGCCCATGTGGAGATAAAGCAGTTGATGCTTTTAATGGCTGGAGTCACTATTTTCACCACTGGAAAACATTGCTTGGGATGTGGATGAGGTGATGTGGCCAGGCTGGAGCAGGAGAGAAGAACTAGTACAGTTTTTTTTTGTTTCATTGTTTGTTTTGTTTGTTTGTTCTTTTGGCTATATATAAAGAAAAAGTCTTCATTTTTTTGTATGTAAACCACTGTATGTGAACATCCCAACCAACACAAAGTTTCACATGCATCTTCTATAGCTTCTACCGTGTCTCAAGTACCAGAAAATGTGTGTTAACATTTGGGGAAAACTGTAATGCCCAGTATGGTGATTCAGCCATGAAAAACATGAACTGCTGTATCTCCACTGAGAGTCAGCTGGCTGCACTTTTGGCCTGAACTTCAGTCACACGGTGAGGTTGTTCACCTCTCTAAACATTGTCTAGATGGCAAATATTGAAACACACACAAAACTGAAATGATGAAATCAGTTAATGACTGTTTTTGCTACACGTGTTGTCTGACTCACAAGGCACAGACCATGTTTATAGTTGTTAGTGTCCTGATAAGCATTTTGTGACAAACTTGCTTTTGTCCCCTTTACCTCTGGAAAGAGACCTTGGGTTCCTTGAAAGGCGCTATATAAATTAAACTTATTATTAATATTATTATTATTATTATTGTTATTATTCACAACCTGCCTGCTCCTGTTTTAGCCTTTAGCCTTTGCTCTATCACTCTCCCGTTCAGCTTTTTCCTACTCTTCTGTCCTTTCTGTCAGACAGTCTAGCTCCATTGTCCACTATTATTGTGAAATAAATCACAGAAAAACATGAATTTATATGTACTGTATGTGTGTGTTAATATATTGTAACACAGACTCCTGCTGTGAAGGCGGGTGAATCATTAATTTCAGATGTGACGTCATGATCCCAGTCTGGATTTATTTGGGTTGTCCACTGAGAGCATGTCACAGACTGAGAGAGAGCAAGAAGAGCTGTGCAGCTTCAATTTTAACATCTGATTTTTAAAGTCAAATCTTTGACTCACAAACTCATATTAAGATGGGGAACATTGTTTGCCCTGCTGTTGACATTTCCCTCCTTACATCCATCGCTCGAGACGTCTGCCCTTTTCCAGACTACACTCCAAGTCCTCTTTTTACCAACATGCTGTCTGTCAACTCTTCTCGTCACCTGAGCGACCACTTCACAGCCGTGCAGTCCTCTCTGAACCCCAAACAGCTGCAGCACTTCACCCAGAGCCTGAGGAGCACTTTTGGCAGGGAGGGCAGGGTTAGCTATGGGGGGGTGGGGGTGGTGGCTCTGTCCCTGGCTGTGCTGTTCGACACTCTGGCTAAACAGGCAAAGGGAGAGCGGGTGTCGGACTCTGGACCAATCCCTGGCCTATTTTTCAAAGATCCGAGAGGTTATTACCCACCACACGTCCACACGGTCAGTGAGTATCTGAGGCTGGTTCCTCACATCGCAAACAACCCCACCAGGATGAAGGAGGAGGCAGAGAGGTACGTACTCCACATGTTTGAAACTGTTCTCATGACATTTCTCACAGCTTACACTGAAGGCTGAACAACAAGACCTGAAACTTTTGTCTGTTGAGACATTATAAGGCAGAGAAACTCCACAAACAGGGCTGTTTATGGTAATAATGGATGAAGTTATGACACATTTTATTGAAGTGACCCCTTTCAAAACACTCAGAGACATCATACAAACCACAAAAAAATGTTAAAGAGCAAAAAAAAAGAAAAAAAATCAGATATTTGGTATGTCAGTCATCAGGAAAACAGATACTTGTGTTAATTTGAAACAGAAATGTGTGGCTTCAGGAAGTTTAGTGACTCTTGTGTTGGTGTTCGTCATGTTTCCTCTTCCAATCTGCTAAAGAAGACACAGTGTTTAAGGAGCCTGTATTTTTCAATCACTTCATCATGCATGCATTTTAGGAATCATAAAACCAATTAAAACCAAAACTTATCATGAAAGGAATAATGTGATTGTTCTTAGACCTGTGTTTAATTTTTTAATTTGAAAGAGGTGGAGTTCATGACTAATGCTGCAACCAACATTGTTGGCAAAACAGTGGCAGGTTATGTTTTCTTTGTAAAAGTCAAGTTGCCATGGAAAAGAAATCCCCAAACAATGTCAACTTTGCATTAAAGGTGACATAATTAACCACATGATACTTAATGACAACATTAATAAACATGCATAAAGCCTCCTTCAACTTAATGACAGATGTCACGTCATGTTTATGACAGTGTCATGTCAGTCTTATGTACACACCCTCATGTAAAGTGTTTTTTCAGCCAAATTTTTCAGCTGAAGTTATTTGTGGATTTGCATCCCAAAAATTTCCCTGGCAGTTGTGGCTGAAATTCTTGTCATTCTACCTGACCATGGTTTGGTTTCAACAGAATCCTTCGTTTTCCACTTCTTAATAAGAGTTTGAACTCTGCTTATTGACATCCTCAATTACTCGGATATATTTTTGTATCCCTTTCTTGTGTAATACAGTTTGATAAACTTTGTCTGCAGAACCTATATAACTTTTTTGCTTTCCCCATGACTCAGAACCCAAAACTGTCAGTGCAGCACTGAATGAAAGGTGCAAGTGTCGATCAGAAACTCACTGAGCTTTTATACACACACACTGTTTACAAGCACATAGATCACAGGTGAGGATGGTTACCTTTAGTAGACATTCAAACCTCTTTATGTCAACTTGTGTTCATGTTATCAGGTTATCAACTTTTGAGCACAACTGTAAGAAGTACATTGTCTTAGTCTTGTTTGCATTAAGAACCAGTCTTAGTTTATATAGATTCATCTGGGCAGCATGAAAATAAGCAGGAAGATAATGAAGTGTAAAAAATTGTGTAACAGGTAAATAAATACAACTTTACACCTTTGACATTTTACATAAAGAGTTGGAACCTTTTTCAATACACTGTCTTTGTCTGTAACTTACATTAGCCAGCCAAGGTTTTTGTAATGTCATTCATATTCTCTAAAAAAACGGCCAAGAAATCATAAATTTTCCTGGGGTATGTACATTTTTGAGTGCAACTATACACCAATGCTCCAATCTTTTGTTGTGTAAAGAAAACAAAGTACTTTTTACATATACAAGACACAGTGATATGTGTATTATTTTACACCTGAGACAGAATGCAATAAAGCGTGAGGAGGTAATATAGTACAAAGAATATCACCATAATCATGTTGAGGTAAAAAATATTCCTTGAATGAGCTTTTTTTTTCTTGCAACAAATGAGAAACAACCTCTGTATTTCCCCTCAGTTTGTTTAGTAGGCTCTGCATTTACGATAATTAAGAGATGGCTTTTCATCCAGGAGAAAACTCAAGTATTTAAAAAATGGGATGCATTCAACTACTGATATAGTTAAAGTAAAATATCTGGCAGCCATCTTTCCTAACACCTTCCACAGTATGTGAACCATTACATCAGCTCACCATACTAATTTTGTCTGTTTCAACTTCCAGGTACAGCAAGCGGTTGACAGATGATGACCACTCCTTAGAAAACTTGAAAGAAAAAGACATGTTTGCGATGCAGGAGACCATCCCATTACTTAACGCAGTTCTTGGAAAAGGGTTTGGAATCAATCTGAGGGTTCACCTCCTCCGCCTGAAAAAGGCTTCAATTGATGATTTGGGCCATCCTCGAGACAAACAGCCGACTGTTTTAATCCTCAATCTGAACTGTGATCTAGAGACGGCCGAAGAGGCATTCAAGGCCCAAATTCAAAGACTGGATAACAGCACACAAGACACTTACAGAAGCTACATGGACAAGCCGAAGCCATGGCTGGTTCAGGTTGCTGAGCTAGCTTTGATTGACACCATGTTCCAACTGGCATGTAAAATTGGATTCATTGATGAGTTTAAATTTGCACAAAAAGGGGATTTTGACCTGAAGGCAAATGCACTTGGAAAATGGGGAGAATAGACTGATTTGGATGTTTACAAATGTGATCTAAGAACATAATGGTTGAAGTTAATAAAAGATCCAGGTTTGGCATATGAAGAGATGAGTTTGTTCTTTGACTTTTTGAGCTCATTACAGACTGGACTCCCTTTTTCTGTCCGACTGAATTTTTCTATTTTAGACAAAAAAAAAAAAAAAAGAAAAAAAACTACATAAAAAGACAACATGTTTGTCTCATACCTTCCCCATATTTTGTACCACTTTAACTTCTCTGAGCATTTTAGTTATTGTTCATTTTCCTGAAGTGTCTCAACATCATGTAGGGGCGGCCGCCCAGACTCAACTTCTATTTCCACAAAATCACTTAAAATCAATTTAAATATATCCATTGCCCTATTTGGTATAATTTCTAACATGTATGACATCCACTGACAAAATTATGAAGCATTATATATCCATCATGATATACAAACTAAATATTCATTGTATAAAATATCATCTTGGGCGATCATAAAGGAAACACAATCTTGGGGCTTTAATTTGAAACCACTTTAAGGTCAGGGGATTTCATCAACCAGACACATCTGTTCCCAATGAAACACCTGGGAGGTTATCAAGTCTTTCTCATATTTGCAAATAAACCAATATTTTTTTAACTACTGTAATGTATGAGCCACTTTTGGGTGTCATGTGGAGCGACCACCCCAAAACTGTGAATAATACACTGCCTGGCCAAAAAAAAGGTCACCACCAAAAAAAAAGGTCATACACTCTAATATTTCCTTGGACCGCCTTTAGCTTTGATTATGGCACGCATTGGCTGTGGCATTGTTTCCATAAGCTTCTGCAATGTCACAAGATTTATTTCCATCCAGTGTTGTATTAATTTTTCACCAAGATCTTGCATTGATGATGGTAGAGTCTGACCACTGCACAAAGCCTTCTCCAGAACATCCCAAAGATTCTCAATGGGGTTAAGGTCTGGACTCTGTGGAGGCCAATCCATGTGTGAAAATGATGTCTCATGCTCCCTGAACCACTCTTTCACAATTTGAGCCCCATGAATCCTGACATTGTCATCTTGGAATATGCCCGTGCCATCAGGGAAGAAAAAATCCATTGATGGAATAACCTGGTCATTCAGTATATTCAGGTAGTCAGCTGACCTCATTCTTTGAGCACATACTGTTGCTGAACCTGAGCAACTGCAGCAACCCCAGATCATAGCACTGCCCCCACAGGCTTGTACAGTAGGCACTAGGCATGATGGGTGCATCACTTCACCTGCCTCTCTTCTTACCCTGATGCGCCCATCACTCTGGAACAGGGTAAATCTGGACTCATCAGACCACATGACCTTCTTCCATTGCTCCAGAGTCCAATCTTTATGCTCCCTANCATTGTGCGTGTGGAAATGCTCTTACTTTCACTATTAAACATAGCCCTGAGTTCTACTGATGTTTTTCCTCCATTTGATCTCACCACACGTTTAAGTGATCGCCGATCACCATCATTCAGGATTTTTTTCCGGCCATATTTCTTCCTGGAAGACGATGGGTCCCCACTATCCTTCCAGTTTTTAATAATTCGTTGGACAGTTCTTAACCCAATTTTAGTAGTTTCTGCATCAATCTCCTTAGATGTTTTCTCTGCTTGATGCCAATGATTTGACCCTTCTCAAACAGACTAACATCTTTTCCACGACCACGGGATGTGTCTTTCCACATGGTTGTTGCCAGCTGAAAGATAATCGCCCATGCAGTAATTATCCAATAGGAGGCTTGTACCTATTTGCTTAGTTAAATCCAGGTGGCGACTTTTTTTTGGCCAGGCAGTGTATTTTCTACCTGCAAATCAATAAGTCTGTCATTAAACTGTTTATTCAATTACTGATGCTTGTTGAATTATTAGTTGAGTTAAATAAATATATCAATTTTGAGACCAAATTACTTTTTTAGGGCTCTTCTCTTAATTCAAATTTAAAAACACTTAATTCTCTTAACTAGGTTTTTTGCATAAATGCATGTGTCCACTACATACCAAGTGTTATAACAATGACCAAATTTATATCCTTGTTTTTAGTATTTGAAAAATGGCCGATTCACAAGCCTTATCCATCAATGACCCAATTTTGGAAACCAGTGCAGGTACAAGAGTGTATTTTGATTATGATGAACAAAGGTACACACTGGATACTCTGCAGCCTTGTTGTATGTCATGAATTAACATTGTATTACTCTTTCTGTCTTTGGTTTGGAAGCACTTCAGTCAGCCTGACTTTTCTTTAAATACATTTCTCAAAAGTCCTGAAACAGACTGAATTTAATTCAGATGCCTCCATGTGACCTACAGACACAGGTGAGACCTTTGAGAATAATAGTTGGAAACATTTTATTAATTACAGAGAAAAGGAGACCAAATTGACTAAAAGAAAGTACTTTAAACCCGAGTTGTCTGTGAAAAATGACCACCACCAACCGATTATCTCCCGCGATTCTGTGGTGAGAACGACGACTTCTCACAAACATAATACTAAAGTTTACATAGTCTGTGTTTTACTGAATAAATGTATAAAAATAGTTGTGCTCAAAAGTTTAGCAGAATTTTTCTCAGAGAATATGAATGATAACAAAAACTTTTCTTTCACTCATGGTTAGTGGTTGGGTGAAGACATTTATTAACAAACAACTTTGTTTACACTTTTTAAATCATAATGACAGAAGTAATTTCCAAAATGATCTCGATCAAAAGTTTACATACCCGAGTTTTTAATACCTTGTATTTCCCCCGTTAACATCAATAACAGCTTAAAACCTATTGTGCTCGTTGTGGATGAGGGTCTTTATTTTCTCAGATGGTAAAACTGCCCATTCTTCTTGGCAAAAAGTCTCCAGCTCCTGTAAATTCTTGGGCTGTCTTGCATGAACTGCAGGTTTGAGATCTCCCCAAAGTGGCTCAATGATATTGCAGATATTGAACTGATATTGAATGAAGATGGTGATATAACTGTAGGAGCCATATACACAACAACAGTTTAGAGGCTGAAGAAAAGGTGAACTGATGATCTGGAGTTTATATTAAAAACTTCTTCTCTAATTGCAAAAATAGAGCAATAATGGCACATTTTGGTAGAAGGCAGTCAGTAGATTCAGCAGCACAAGAACAAAACAGTAGGTCACTGTTGTTGTTGTTGTTTTGTTGTTGGGTTCGTCCATGGCACAGTGGAGGTTTCATTTCATTAAGGTTTATTTGAACAGGTTAAAAAAGAAACCAAACTAAATCCCTTATACAATGTGCTTTGTCAGAAGGAAAATACAAAAGCCAGCTCTATAGCAACATAAGAATTTATACCTTGTTCAAAAGGGTGTAGGATTAAGTTGACAAAGCGTATCCAGTCCAACCTCTTTATTGTTTTGTTTATATTATTTAATTAGTCATAGCATGTTCAGGAAATGTGAACAAAAAAGAAAAGACAGGCAGATTGCACGTTGAAATAATTTCATGTTTCCACTTCTCTCTTATATCCATCTATAGCAGAGGTGGGCAATTCATTTTTACAAGGGGCCACATGAGAAACCTGATTCATTTTGTAGGGCCAGACCTACAAGAACACCAACCTGAGTCTGCGCAATATTAAGTTTTTTCCTCGTTATGAAATGCTTTTACTAATATACTTTGATTATCTGCTACTGGTAACCAGAGGAAAAAGGATTTCCTGTAAATATGTGAAACTGTGATGTTGGTCAAATGGGAAAATACTCCTATGGAAGTGATAAACAGTGAAAACACAAACAATCATTGCGTTAGAGTTTCATTTCACATTCAACTAGTTAGTTCCCACATATACTGTATAAATGTGAAGCAAATTTATACAAAATAATAACATTTTTAACTGCATAGGGCTCATGTGCACAAGTACGTTCATATGGAAATAATGGAAACGTCACGCTTATCAAAATAAAAGCAACACAGCTGCATTGAATTTCTTTTCTTTTTTTTAATTCATATTCTAACCAATGTTTGACCTCCTGCAGGCCTGACAGGGACGCTCAGAGGGCCGGATGTGGCCCCCGTGCCTTAATTTGCCCAGGTCTGCTCTATACTGTGGTTTATTAAAATTAGTGTAAATTTACTTAAAGGTATAGTTGGTAATCTGATCTAAGTACACTTTTTAAAATACTGGTTAAATGGTCTATATGTCCCGATGGCAATAAAGACCGTATGTGTTCTTGAAAGGGAACAAAAAACAGCTGCTTTCTACAGCAGGAGTAATCCTGTATAAACTCCGCCCTATCGTAGCTGCCGTGAGGCCCCAGTTTGAACCAATCAGATCGCCCCCCGCTGTCCTGCCAATCATAACACCAGCACGCACTATATGACCCTGATTCAATGCACGAGCACAGGGGGATCCCAGTACGCTGGAGGATGACGGAAAAGGTCTTTATACCTCAGTTAATAGTTACCGCTCCTCCTGCTAAACAGAGCAGAAAAAGAAAGACAGAGATAAAGAACGCTAAAACGAGAGAGACCAGGGCAAAAACCAGAATTCACATCGGGACAGCTTTTCGGCATGGACACAACTCAAAGGAGTCAAAGCTTTAAAAGTGATGGCACGGTCGCTCATTTTCTATTGGAAAGGTAAGTTCTGGGATTTTTAGAGGGAAAAATTTAATCTTGATGAAATATTTATCCATGTTCATTGTTCTGTGGTGATTTCAGCCCGATGCTAACGTTAGCCTCTGTGTTCGTGATGTGTCTGTGATCTGTCATTTACTACAGACACATCAGCTTTAACTAACAGTTCAAGTGTGGAGATTTAGTTTATCTATCTGTCGTTTTAGTCATGTGAGGAGTCATGTTTTTTATTTGGAGTTTTTCTGTTTTGGTGTGAAATAGGAAGTCATGTTTACATTCATTTAGTCACATTAGCAGCTAACACTAACGTTAGCTTCTGTCGGTAAAAGCCTTTACATTTGTTACTTTTCTGGAACCCAGTTTAACATATTTGATTATATTTCTCAGTATTTGTCAGAGCATTTGTTTGATTCATACAGACAGACAGGCTTTGAACCGGACGTTTTGCAGCTGTGTAATATCTGGTATCTCTGTGTTGTTTCAGTTTGTGAAGGATCGTCCACTTCCACGCCAGTCAAAACGACTGTCATCAGTTACCGGTACATGAGGATAATGCTCTGTGACAGTAGCCATATTTGTATGTTTCTAACCTTGCTATGATACTGTTTTGGTGTTTCTTACCCCTGAGTGGGACATGACTTGTTTTACAAAATAAAAATGACGTGCTGATGACCAGTTTTGAGTCTGTTTTTCTGAATCAATCATGATTATGATCATATGTTCACGAGGCAGCCGAGCTCGTGCACGAGCAGAGACGTCGTTTTGGAGGAGGGGAGGGGGGAGAGAGGAGGAGCTAGAGGGAGTACTCGGGAGATGCTACATTCAAATTCATGCTAGTTTTCCAAGACAGTTTAAAACACAGTTTCTATCCTTCGGGTGCAGCCATTGTTTTACTGCCGCAATGCATTCTGGGTACTCTGACGTAGATTGGTGTCGAGCATCTGGATTTGGCCGTTTACTCACAACTAGTCACTGTAAGTCACTAGGTTTCAGGAGGGAAAAAAACATAATAATGCCACATGTGGCTGCTTTTGGGTGAACTTTTCAGTCCAAAGGAAACAAGGAGACTGATGTTAGTCTGCACAGCTTCCCTGCCTTTGAATGCTTAAAAGGAACCCTGGCTACCAGAACGTCATTTTCCTAAATGATCAGTGTTTTTACCAGCTACATAAGAACGATCATAAAATCTCTCAAAATATCTTAGTTTGTATAAAATTAGCAAAAATATTTTCCCCAGTAGGCCGCCATTGTTGTTTACGCCACAATAACGTCTGGGTAGTGACGTCATATGGTTGCACCTGGAGCGGACTTCAGTGGTTTCCCGAGGAAGTTTTGTGGGTTTGTGTTGGAAAATAGTTGGCACAGCATTTGGCTTTAGTCTCCGTTTATAATGACCCACACCTGTCAGCTCTTTCATCAGCATGGGCCGGCTAAATGCAGCAAATGCTTCTGGGGAGAAGTGGCCAGAACATAGCCGCGGGTCCATTGGAAGTTGTTTACGCCCACAAGCTATTTCCCACAACTTCCTTCTTTTCTTGTCTTTTGGGAAGCTGTGCAGACTAACATCAGTCTCCTTGTTTCCTTTGGACTGAAAAGTGCACCCAAAAGCAGCCACATGTGGCATTATTATGTTTTTTTCCCTCCTGAAACCTAGTGACTTACGGCGACTAGTAGTGAGTATAAACGGCCTAATCCAGATGCTCGGCACCAATCTACGTCAGAGTACCCAGAATGCATTGCGGCAGTAAAACAATGGCTGCGCCCGAAGGATAGAAACTGTGTTTTAAACTGTTCTTTTTTTAAGAAAAACCAATTTCGTTATGTCTTTTAACAACAACTTCTAGTTTGAGACAAACATTTGAGCATATTCATGCCTATTTGTCCTTACAGTCGGGGTTCCCTTTAAAATGCACGCGCAGACCTGAGTGTGATGTCTGCGTTTCACCAGCTTGTCGTCTACACGGGAACACTGGAAATGGCGTTTCAGAAAAATTCCACTCTGGAGGGCGTTTTCAAAAGTTTGCGTTTGAGGTCGGCTTAAACAGAGTTTCCATGTAAACGGGAGGCTGAAGTGCAGCAATACTTT
>RPOG01000981.1:10000-13963 GCA_008086565.1 Thalassoma bifasciatum | reverse complement strand
ATTTCCCACAACTTCCTTCTTTTCTTGTCTTTTGGGAAGCTGTGCAGACTAACATCAGTCTCCTTGTTTCCTTTGGACTGAAAAGTGCACCCAAAAGCAGCCACATGTGGCATTATTATGTTTTTTTCCCTCCTGAAACCTAGTGACTTACAGCGACTAGTAGTGAGTAAACGGCCAAATCCAGATGCTCAGCACCAATCTACGTCAGAGTACCCAGAATGCATTGCGGCAGTAAAACAATGGCTGCGCCCGAAGGATAGAAACTGTGTTTTAAACTGTTCTTTTTTTAAGAAAAACCAATTTCGTTATGTCTTTTAACAACAACTTCTAGTTTGAGACAAACATTTGAGCATATTCATGCCTATTTGTCCTTACAGTCGGGGTTCCCTTTAAAATGCACGCGCAGACCTGAGTGTGATGTCTGCGTTTCACCAGCTTGTCGTCTACACGGGAACACTGGAAATGGCGTTTCAGAAAAATTCCACTCTGGAGGGCGTTTTCAAAAGTTTGCGTTTGAGGTCGGCTTAAACAGAGTTTCCATGTAAACGGGAGGCTGAAGTGCAGCAATACTTTTGCATTCCATCCTAAAACCGTTGTCGTGTTAACAGGGCCATAGACTCACAGCAAAACAGCCACGAGCTGCCGTAAGTGTTTCGGGGTGTAGACGTTGTGCGGGCTGTGTGAATGCTCTGGTTGAACAGAGTGGAAGCTAAGTGCAGCACAGTGTGCAGCGCTGACATTTTACGTGTGAATTGGGTGTCACTCAGGGGAGCAACATAGGCAAGCGAACAGGATGCTTGATGAGGGGTTGTGTCTGATGAAGAAGAGGAAGGGGTGGTCAGCAATGAAGGTGGGGGTTGGCATGGAACCAAGTGAATAAGTTACAGTTTCAGCGGTAGAAGCAGCAGCCACTGTCCCCTCCTCATTCACCTCCACAAACGCCTTATGGACGACCTTAGACAGAAACAAGTCGTTGTCTGGAGACATTCCTGTGCCAGAGAAATGATTTCTTTAAATAAATGAAACATCACTTCCATCCTGTGGCCACAGTGACATGTTGGAGACACCTGGCTGTGTCAAACTTTATATATCTAATATAACCAGCTGTGACTTTAAATCCCATCATAGTGATCGTAGCACATTTCTTACCAGAGAAGTCGCTCATCCTCTTGTCAAAGGCGTCCACCATCCCCATGCTCATCAGGACTTTATTCAGGTCGTACTCCTCCACCATTTTAAACTGAGGCACTTCCACCTTCACCTTCCTTTGTTTCATCTTTTCAGTCCACTTCACAAAGTTCTCGTAGGTCAGCATCTTCTCCAGCTGGATGAGGAAACACAAATCAGTCAAGAGATCATCTCCATCTCCTGGCTTTAATTTTGTGTGTGTGTGTGTGTGTTTGTGGTACCTACCTCCTCCAGGCCTGTGCTGTCGTCCTCGATATCGTTAGGCAGAAAGATCAGCATACTCAGCTCCTCTCCTTGGTAAGGCATCTCCAAGATCTGTTATTAAATGGTTTCACAAGTCAACAGTGATAAACACACTCCTGATCAAAGTCTTAAGACCTGTTGAAATAGTGCTTGTATTTACTGTTGGATCTGAAAAAGGTTCTAAGTACAGTTTCAAAATGCAGAAAGAAGAAATGAGGGTGAGACAAAAAAGAAAAACTAAGCAAGCAATTTGTTTACTGTCATGACCTCCTGATGGCAAAGGCTAAAAAGCTTTTTCTCTGCATGTTGAGCTGCATAAGCAAGATTCATAACGCATCATCACTGCTGAGGTTGGACGCAGGAAGACAGACATTTTGAAATTCTTCAAAGGTTCTGAGGAACAAAAAAGTTATGGGCGCAGATAGCAACCACTTGAGATCGCGCCCCATGTAGTTCACCCTCGAGCAGGTAGCCAGTGATGGAGTCCAGCCTGTAACTTGTTTCCACGTCACCCCTCACTCTTGCCCTGTTTCCTACTTCATCCACTGTCCTGTCCTCCCCCAAAAAAGGCATGGAAAAGCCCCCCAAAAATAATTCAGAACAAAGATATTTACCAACACTGAGCCAGAGGTTTTTATTGGTCGTCCATCAAGTCACAGGACGAACCAAATTTAGGCTGTTACTGGGGTCGACTGTAGCCCAACAACCAACAGACAGTGACTGAGAGAGAAGAGCTTTAAGAACAAAAACCTCTGAAAAGACCTCGTCCACTTCCACTGAATTGTCTGTCTGAACTCCGACAGAGAGCATCATGGGACATTGAACAAAAAATTGCACCTTGATGGTCCTGATGGTGTCCAACGTTACTGTCATGACAAGGAGATCCCACTGAGAAGTTTTCTGGGCTGCACAGGGGGGGGGGGGGGGGGGGGGGGGGGGGGGGGGGGGGCATCATGATCTGCTTTTTCTGAACAATGGGACAATGGAGCTGATGGTTGTTCAGGGGCCAATGGGAGCTGACTATGTTGGGATGTTACAAGGGATGTCCTTCATGACTGAGGGCCCTGCTCTGTGTGCTAATGACTGGGTTTTGATTTTGTTTTCATTTATTTATTTATTTATTTTTTTTCTTGGGGGGTGTGGGCTTATTTTAGCATTGGTCTGAAACTTTTGATCAGCTTCACTTCAATTGTTATTTTGAATAAACTGCTTGATTTGATTTTTTTCTGTCTCACTCCCATTTCTTTGTCTTTCATTTTAAATTTCTACTGAAAACCTTTTAAAGACCCAACATTGCAAAATGTAAATTTATGCAATTTTTCAAAGGGTCTTACTTTTGATTAAGCTTGACGCTCATAAAATTTCTTGAAATTAGAAAGGTGTCTTAACACAAGAAACTTTTATTCTTATCCCTTTGGCATTTGTTTTTTTACTTGCTACAAGCAATTGAGACCTCATTTTTGCCTCAAAAAACTTGAAAGAAGACATTTCTATGCCCTGGTCTGGTAAATGTGGCTCAAATCAAGAAAAATTAGACTATTTTTACTACAAATAAGACATAATGACTTGCTTAGATTTCAGTTTTTGCAGTGTAGGCCTCCTCTTAAGAGATATTTTATATCTGAGTGGGAATGTTTCTATTATATACAGTTTACTAAGGAAAAAACATTCATAAAGTTGTTTAAATAGATCAAAGATAATAAAAGTCTCATATTATAACTTGATTGTAGATTATTTATCTATTATAATCAATCACCTCGCAGTTTGCCTCACTGATGTTGGTATAAGGGAAATGTTCTTTTTGACGCATCATCTTCACCTCCTTGGTTTCATTCTGAACACACAAAAATGACAAGGATAAATAATAAATAAATAAATAATAATAATTAAATAAATAAATAAATAAATAAATAAATAAATAAATAAATAAATGAATGAATGATAAATAAAGGGCCAATTCCCAGGAGACCTTGAGTAAACTGAGGTTCACCCGGCTCTTTGCTCGTCCTGAAAGACGCCCATTTCTCAATCCTACCAGGGGCTTCAGTGCTTTTGAGGCCACTTCAAGCTTTGGACAGAACCCACTGTCTTAACACACAAGCGCAGCCTGTCCTGTCCAAACGTGGTTGGCCTAGCCAGGTATAGCACAGTGTAGGCACCGGACTGGAGTTTGCTCATTATGAAGCCCAAAATCCCAGCCTGATTTGCTTGTAGCCGCTCGATGATGCTACCAATCTCTGAAGAAAATCTCCAGCAGCTTGAAAAAGCCAGTTGTTGAGCAGTTGTTGTTCAGCATGAGGAGTGTTGGGAGTTCTGAAAAAGCAGCTGCGCTAGGCGACGCGCGCCCCTCACATGGTATCCTTTCTGTAGTGTAGTGGTCATCACGTTCGCCTCACACGCGAAAGGTCCCCGGTTCGAAACCGGGCGGAAACAGCGTTCATTCCTCTACTCCCTCTTTGCTTTTCTTCAATGCTTTGGAATTGCACGCATCCGCCAGAACCCGCAATCCCAGGCAGGGCTGGCGTAGCATGC
>RPOG01000981.1:0-5000 GCA_008086565.1 Thalassoma bifasciatum | reverse complement strand
GAAATTGCACGCATCCGCCAGAACCCGCAATCCCAGGCAGGGCTGGCGTAGCATGCGCCCGACTCCTTCAGCGCTCCTCACAGGGGTGTCTGTCAGTTTCCGTAGTGTAGTGGTCATCACGTTCGCCTAACACGCGAAAGGTCCCCGGTTCGAAACCGGGCGGAAACAGCCTTTCCTCCTTTTCTCCCTGTCCTTTGCTGTTCTTCCAAGCTTTAAAAAAAAATGGCACGCATCCGCCAGGACCCGATATCCCAGGCAGGGATGGCTTTACGGGTGCCAGAGTCCTTCTGCTAACTTTCTGTCCTCTCTGAAGGCTAATTCCATGCCAGCGTCAGGAGCTGCTCGTCAGACTTGGGGGCTGACAAGCACAGGGACTGGAAAGTCAGGGCCAGGATGTCCCTCCATACTCGAATGAGGCTTGTCTATGTTGGCCGTTGTCTTGAGACTGCCCTAAGCACAAAAATCAGACCACCCAGTTCGAGGGTGGAACAGCTTCACAGCATTTGAAGCACCTAGAACAGCGGCTAGGCGCTTTCCTTGAAAACAAAGAAAGAAAGGAAGAAAGGAAGAGACGAAGAAACATGCGAAAATAGATAAATAAATGAATAGACAAAGAAATGCAGCTAACTTACAGCTCTGCTCCCTCAGCCCGCATTTGTGGTCTTCAGACCGCAGGTCCATATTCCCCTTTGCGAGAGTGACTGTCTCCATTCCCTGTGGGCAGCGTGTGTGGCTGGAGGGCAGGTGGAGCCAGAGAGCCTCTGACTCTGTGGCAAAATGGTTAGCGTGAGACTCCCCGTCGGGGAATCGAACCCCGGTCTTCCGCGTGACAGGCGGAGATACTGTCCACTATACTAACGAGGACTCCGGCTCTGGGATCCTTGGCACGGGAACCGGCAAGGCAGCGGTGTCTCTGGCTTGGCCAGGGTTGTCTCGCAGGGACTGCACTTAAGTCCCTGTGACCAGAAACCTTGGCCAGGCCCTTGTGCCAGGCTTTGATGGGAAACGGATCAGCTGCCGCTCCACTCGGGTGCGAAGGGAATTGCCTCCCTCAAAACACTTTGCCCGATGGCCGTGTCCGGCCGCTGAGCTGCGGCGCTGACCTGCACTTCCAGTCAGGATGGCTGAGCGGTCTAAGGCGCTGCGTTCAGGTCGCAGTCTCCCCTGGAGGCGTGGGTTTGAATCCCACTTCTGACAGACCCAGCTTTTTCCTGCCTCTGTTTGCTCCGGGGGCGTCTTTGCCTGTCCGGCTGTCTGTCCGGATGCCTGTCAGGCTGAGAGAAGACCAGATCAGGCAGTGCTGGTGGCACAACCGGAGTATGGGCCACTCTGACTGTTTCTCGGTGCCTTGGTCGTGCAGCTCTGGACTCCTGGACTCTAAATCCAGCCATCCCAGGCTTGTCAGACTTTGGGGCTGATTCAAAAGTCAGGGCCAGGGGCCAGCATGTATGGCTCTGGATAGGCCTCCTGGGAATACAAAGTGCTGTAGGCTTTTTGCTATTTTCCAGCTGAGCAGATGAGCAGNCAAGTGTCAAAACTTTTCCAAAGCACCTTTTTGTATGGTACCTGGGGATGAGGTGAAGGACAATCTGATGTTTTTTACTTCCATAAGCACCACAGCGCACGGGGAAGTTTCAAGAATGCTAAATGCAGTATGTGGTCAGATTCTGAGCGCAGTCTGCTACCTTCGACACTTATAAATGGCCAGTCTGCACATGCAGCTGTCGCTTACGGCCATACCACCCTGAACACGCCCGATCTCGTCCGATCTCGGAAGCTAAGCAGGGTCGGGCCTGGTTAGTACTTGGATGGGAGACCGCCTGGGAATACCAGGTGCTGTAAGCTTTTTGCTATTTTCCAGCTGAGCAGCCGAGCAGCTGAGCAGATCAGCAGATGAGGACAGGGCAAGGGGTCAAGGTTGAAGAATATGGGCAGCTCTGAGGGTTTCTCAGTGCCCATGTTGTGGGGCTCTCTCAGCCATGCGTGCTAATGGCGAGTAAGAAACTCTTTCTCTGCCATCGGCGCAAGACATGCCCCGGTTCCATGGTGTAATGGTCAGCACTCTGGACTCTGAATCCAGCGATCCGAGTTCAAATCTCGGTGGGACCTGGCCTCTCGCTGGGTGCGGGAGCTGCTCAGCTGGGCAGGTGACAAAGGGGGCCAGTTCCCAGGAGACCTTGAGTAAACTGAGGTTCACCCGGCTCTTTGCTCGTCCTGAAAGACGCCCATTTCTCAATCCTACCAGGGGCTTCAGTGCTTTTGAGGCCACTTCAAGCTTTGGACAGAACCCACTGTCTTAACACACAAGCGCACCCTGTCCTGTCCAAACGTGGTTGGCCTAGCCAGGTATAGCACAGTGTAGGCACCGGACTGGAGTTTGCTCATTATGAAGCCCAAAATCCCAGCCTGATTTGCTTGTAGCCGCTCGTTGATGCTACCAATCTCTGAAGAAAATCTCCAGCAGCTTGAAAAAGCCAATTAATTCAAAAGTCTTTGTTCCCTCCTCCCTTCTGCTCATTCCAGGTGAGGTTGCTGATTGCTGATGAGACTCACCTGCCTATAAAAGCTGAATGCAGCCTGCAGTCAGTAGAGGCATTTTTGAGTTGAGGACTGCTGCCCTGCTGCCTCTCAATTTGGGATTTTGTTTTGTGTTTTAGTTGTTGCACTTTGTTCCTGGTGTTTTCCTAAATAAATCCCTTTTTGTATTGTTTAAAGTGTGTTTAAGTATTTTTATGTGAATCTTTTGTGGATTGTTGTTAGCCCCATAGGGCCACTTTTAGTTGGGGCGTAACAGTAACCAATCAGACGCAGTTGTGGGTGGGACAAAGCTGGAGGCAGAAAAGTGACTGCAGACAGAAGCACGCCGGCTTCACGGAGCTTTACTCTTTTAAATTGATCATTATCGGTCGTCAGATTGAAAAAAGGGAAAATGCCGATAATCGGCGTGACCGATAATCGGTCTATCCCAAGTATTAATGTAATTTTAGTTTTTTAAAAATAAGAGCATGACTGAATTCCTTAAATTACAGCCAAAACTGTTTGGTAACAACTACGATTGGTCTCTCACCCACCCATACTAGAATATAAACTGGGCAGAACATCGGGGCTGCTCTTGGTCTTGGACCCATTTTCCGTGCTAAAAAATATCATGAGGATCCTGTGGTGTGAGCCTGCCCTAAGTGAATTCCAATACAGACTTGAAGCAAACTAATAAAAAAATACTTGTATTTATAGGTTCATCGACTGGCAAGAGTGGGTGGAAAAGACGTGAAGGACTGCACACACAAAGTGCTGGACAGGTATTTATTTCCATATATGATTTCCATATCAGGCACATTTCTTTGAACAGTGTAGAGTGACAGTTGACTATGTGAGACTGTCTCTGCTTTGGTTGTCTTGAGTCACCAATGTTAACTGACTTTAATTTCTATTGGCTCAGGATCTTCACCAACCAACTCATGACAAAGTTCAACATGAATGGAAAGGGGAAAAAGAGAAGTTTGGAATTGAAAACACAAACTTGTTTTGTGTTGTAAAAGGTTTGGAGATCTTTTATCAGCTTGTTTTACATGAAACAGAATATTGGTTTGACTGTTTGACTTCATATGATGTTCCTGGATTTATATATTAAAGGTTGAGTAAGTGATTCTAATACGTCTTGTCAAAATCAGCCAAATCTCCTCACGATCACTTAGTGCGTTCTGTGTGTACTGTCTGAATGAAAATGAAATGTGGTGTTTCTACAAACCCCTTTTTGTTAAATGGGGAAATAAAGTGGCTCAGAATGAGCTACAAAACACTATTGCACCAAGTAAGGCTTATAAGCACACGTCACTTAGCAAAGCACTATAATAAAAGGTGGGATAAACTTACCACTGTATTTCACCACAATTCTTTGAGCTAGTCCAGTTGTTGCCTTGGCAATGAGCAAGAGGGGATGTTTTTGTTTGAGCTTCAGTTTGACTAATAATAATCAGAATCAGATTAGAATCAACTTTATTCACCAGGTTTGCTTGAACAAACAAGGAATTTGTTGTGGTATACTGTGCTCTCTTGTACAAGGTAGTGGTAATGATAATACATTTAATTTAAGGGTGGCTTTTATGACACTTAAGGTCACCTAACAAAAAAGAATATATCTGTACTTACTCCTGAATTGTTAGCTCTGCCTTTTAAACAAAGCTGAGTTCCCAAATCACTGTAAGCAATTTAATTTGACACAAATTATAAAATACATTTTTATGTGTGTTTTGTTCTTGCTTTTTATTTCAGCCGCTGTCATGCAGTGGGACAGTTCTGCAACAGAGGCCCAGATTATAAATGCAGCTGCTGACCACCTCAAACATGCCCCGGGGAGAGTGGGAGGAGGTGGATACAAAAATTAAATGTTATTGTTTTGAGTTTAAATTTTCACTGTGTTCTTTTAAAAATTAAAGTTAAGACTGTAACAGTGTAATTGTTTTTATTTCTTAAACAGTGTGCAAATATGACTTTAAGCTGTCAGAAGTCTGACCATATTTCAAGGATTTAAGGAGTTTTATTGTCATTCAACCCATGTAAAACATGGGTGGGATGAAATTAGGTTACCCTGGTCCCGGAGCAAGCCCAATCATAGAAATGAGAATAATAAATATACACAAATATACAATAAAAAAGAGAACAAGCAGCGATAAGCGGGACCGAGCGAATTGGTCATTCGAGGCACATGTGGGGTTATGGCACGTTGGTCAATCGAGGCCCCTGTGGGGTTCAGAGTACATGGACACTACAGGCCTGCAGAAGGCACCTTTACTTTAAGTTTGGCCTGTAGACGCAGCCAAATGACCATATTTGCTGGAGCCAAATAGTCATTTATGCAGTGTGTGAGTTTGGTTAGACATAAAATTGGGGCAGAAACATAAGCAAAAGATGTAAGACCAAGAGTTGAATCCTCTAAGGTAGAAGGTGTGTCCAGGGATGTATCTTGACAGATCCATGATTTGGATCCATGTGAAATCAAA
>RPOG01000980.1:181460-200760 GCA_008086565.1 Thalassoma bifasciatum | reverse complement strand
CAAGGACACGTTTTTAAAGATCTTAACCCTCTTGGGAAACAGTACGCCAGGTAGACTGGTCCGTTACAGACTGAGAAATTTTCCCGGATCAGTAGAAACATCCGGGAACTTGTAGTTTACTACAGATCTACCAAGTTTTCACAAACTGATACTACAAACTGAATTTCAGCCGAAGTAGGAGGAGGTTTGGAAAACAGCCACTGTCTCTTTAAGGCCCCCCTAGCATTTCAGAAGCCCCCTCCACTGTTGCATTGCAAAGTTACAACCCCGATTCCAATAAAGTAATAAACAGCTGATTTTTTTTCAGCATTCAGTAACTTTATCAGTCTTTCGTTGCTGAAATCTTTCTGTGAACGTTGCAGCTTCATGTGAAGCAGCTGAATGTTCTCAATGTCTCTGTCGTCGTCCTTCTGGTGTGTGGGAGGCTCAGCTGTGTGTGGGTGTGTGTATATGTGTGTGTGTGTTTATATTATCTCCAACCTGTGTGTGTGTGCGTGTGTGTTCAGTGTTGGTTTCCTTAAAGTTTTTGCAAAGTTTGACTCCAGGAATTTTCAATCACTCGTCTGTTTTTGGTGAAAATAACTTGGAGGAAGTCATCGCGCTGTAGTGAGAGAAGAGTTCACATGCTGCGTTCAAGTGCAGGCAGAAAACAGGACTTTTTAGTGAGCCAGTGAGGAAGTGGAAATCTTTTGAGTGCAGAAACTTCATGTTTCATATCAAGCTGTTGTGCAGAAAAGGTTACAAGGATGAAGAAAGGACAGGAGGATGCAGAAAAGGAGAAGAAGAAAGAATAATTAGGCAAAGAAGAAAAAGATTGAAAGATGGAGCAAACGAAAGAAGGAAAAGGGAAGAGAGATGCAGCAAAAAAAGAAAGAGGAGCAAAAGGGGATGAAAAGGAGAGAAAGGTAATAGAGTGCAGGAAAGGAAAGAAGAATTAAGTGAAGTGAAGAAGGAAAGAGGGATGAATGAAATCAAAGGGGGAAAGGATGCAGCAAAGGTCAGAAGGAAAAGATGCAGCGAAAGAAAGCGGGAAAGAAGGATTCAACAAAGGAAAAAGGGTGAGGGATGCTAGAAAGGAAAGGAAAGGATGCAGCAAAAGAAAAGAAAGGAAAGAGGGATGCATCAAAGGAAAAAGGATGAAGGATACTGGAAAGGAAAACAATGAAAGGAACAGAAAGGAAAGAAAGGAAAGGTAAGGAAAAAAAGAATTAAGGCAAGGGAAGGAAAAGAATGAAAAGAATGGAAAGGAAAGGAAAACAATGAAAGGAAAGGAAAAGAATTAATGGAAAGGATAAGAAGAATGAAAGGAAAGGAAAGGAAAGAAAAAGAATGAAAGGAAAGGAAAGGAAAGAAAGGAAGCAGCAAAAGAAAGGAAAGGAAAGAGGGATGCATCAAAGGGAAAAGGATGAAGGATACTGGAAAGGAAAACAATGAAAGGAAAGGAAAAGAATTAATGGAAAGGATAAGAAGAATGAAAGGAAAGGAAAGGAAAGAAAAAGAATGAAAGGAAAGGATAAGAAGAATGAAAGGAAAGGAAAAGAATTAATGGAAAGGAAAGGAAAGGAAAGGAATGGAAAGAAAAAGAATGAAAAGAAAGGAAATAAGGATGCAGCAAAGGCCAGAGGAAAGAAAGGAAAAGAAAGGAAAGGAAAGAAAAGGAAAGGAAAATAATGAAGGAAAGGAAAGGGAAGGAAAGAAAAGGAAAGGAAAGGAAAGGAAAATAATGAAAGGAAAGGAAAAGAAGAATGAAAGGAAAGGAAAGGAAAGGAAAATAATGAAAGGAAAGAAAAGGAAAGGAAAGGAAAGGAAAGAAAAGAAAAGGAAAGGAAAGGAAAGGAAAGAATGGAAAGGAAAGGAAAGAAAAGAAAACGAAAGAAAAGGAAAGGAAAGGTAAGGAAAGACAAGAAAACGAAAGAAAAGGAAAGGAAAGGTAAGGAAAGGAAAAGAAAGGAAAGGAAAGGAAAGAAAAAGAAAGAAAAGGAAAGGAAAGGAAAGGAAAGAAAGGAAAGGAAAGGAAAGAAAAGGAAAGGAAATAAGGAAAGGAAAGGAAAGGTAAGGAAAAGAAAGAAAAGGAAAGGAAAGGAAAGAAATAGAATGAAAAAAAGGAAATAAGGATGCAGCAAAGGCCAGAGGAAGGAAAGGGGGATGCAGGAAATAAAGAAAAAAAAAGACTGGAGGGAAAAAATGCATGCCAACTTTATAACTTGTAAAAAAAAAAGAGGAGGAAGTTAAGGAAAAAAAATGTCATGAGGGGCTGGAGGAGGAGAGAAGAGATTGGAGGGGAAGAATCAAAACTAGTGATGATGTTTCTGAGTTTGTGAAGAAACAAAAGTGTTTGTGTTGGATGATTCAGTCAGTGAGAAGCTGTTTGAACAGACGGAGCAGATAAAGTTCAGATCCCATTAAATCAGAGCTGATTCTTTAAAAACAGAGACAGAGTCACAGCTCTGAGCCGCTTTGATGTTTCTGCGTCCTCCTGGTGATTTATGAGCGCCGTCACTCACGTCTGTCCTTCACGTGTCCGTCATGACTCACACATCTGACCTTAAACCATGCTTTTCCAAACGCACGTCCAAACCAAGGCCGTGGTTTTTTTTTCCTCCCAACTGAGACCAAAAAACACAGCGACCAATGAGAGGAGAGCGATTATGAGTCATCACCCTTTAGAGACGCTCTTAAACTCAGGTAGATCAGATGTAAAATGAAGCATGACTCAGCAGCTGCAGCCCTGCTCCTCTCTCTCCTCCTCTCTCTCCTCCTCTCTCTCCTCCTCGTCTGTCGTCTCTGCAGCAGCTGAGTTCAGGAGGAATCAGGGAGTGATGGCAGCTCTCTGGTTTTTTATTGAGGGGAATAATTCAGGTCGTCTCTCTTGGCTCCAAAACATCTCATTAAGTTGTTTGTCTTGATTTACGCGCTGTTTCTCCTCCGAGCGCTGAGCTAACAGTGATAATGGACTGTACTTATTACATCACTTCCTACTCGTTACCCTTGCAGAAGCAGACTGATACACTCTCATGAATAATTACATTAAAGTAATATGATGATATGAAACAGCTCTGCTCACACCTGAGCTCAGAGCGGAGTCTTTGCATCGAAAGAGGAAGTGGTTCAGGTTTGGGGGGGTCACCAATGATGGTCCAGGGATTTAAATCTGATGCAGGATGAACTATAAAACTGTCGGGATGAGGAATCTAAGGGGCCATTTACACTAGAAAATGCAAAAGTATTGATGCATTTAAGCCTGACGAGTGCACATGTAAACTCTTTTTGGAAATCATGGATGTGGTGTCCATGGTTTCCAAAGAGGAAAAGGATTATAGAGGATCGGCTCTACTCTACTCGTCTCTACTGGGTTTGGTTATCTTTTCCTCTAGCCCGACTACAGACTCACGGTGGGCGTGGATCTTATAACACAGCTGCGCTAAAGTGCTGCACAGAAGTGCGTGCATGTTCATCTATAACGCCACACAAACATCATTTTGTACTAACATATGTGCCACCGTGGTCTTTAAAGGAAAAAAAAAAACACTTTCAAAAGATTTCATTAAAGTAATACAGCGGCTCAATGTCGGGCGTCATGACAACGGGCGTGGTTCTGTGCCGTTGGGTTTAAATGTCATTAAAAACCCGTCGCTGACTTATTCCTTTGCCTCTTGTAAGTGATTTGTTCAGAGTCAGAAGCTGCAGAGACGACATTCTCTGACCAATGAGTGACCGGCAGTCCGTCCACGTCACCTTTTAGTATCGGCTTTACTCTCTAAGAACCAGGGTAGAGTAGGTACTAAAAACTGGTGTCTGCCGCGTAGTACCGCGCTAATGGAAACGCAACACAAACCGGGTAGAGGCGAGTAGAGTAGGGCTGAGACGAGTCAGTGGAAAAGGGCCATAAGTGCCCATGGCATCATGGGTAACTGTCCCAGTATCTGTGAAGGCAGCATTAATGCTGAAAGGTACAAACAGGTTTTGGAGCAACATCTGCTGCCATCCAAGACACTTTGTCTTTTTCAGGGACGTCCCTGATTATTTCAGCGAGACAATAGCCTTGTTTCCACCAGGCAGTCTGGTGTGGATCAGTACAGTTTGGTAGTTTCCACAGCCAACCATACTCTACTTCAGGGGTTCCCAAACTTTCCCACCCGTGACCCCCAAAATGGCAGCATTAGAGACTGGCGACCCTCTGCTGTGGTACGACACTAATGGGCCAATCCAAAAACAGACAAAAACAAACAACCCCCACCCCCCGAGGATACTTAATTTAACTGATCAGCAGAAAATTTACAGACTAATGTGCACTTTGCTGTGTTCACTGTATCAAACTTCAACAAAGAAATGTGAACAACAGATAAAACATTTTCTGTTTGCATAATTTTATATTATCTTTACCCCCTATTTTTGCTTTTATTTTTACAATAATGGATAAAATGTGGAATTGTTCATGGTTTTCGATTTTGGGACACATTCCACGACCCCCTATCAATGTCTTGCGACCCCCCAAGGGGTCCCGACCCTCACTTTGGGAACCACTGCCCTACTTAATGGGCCGGATGGCAAGAGCCACGTCAGCTAAGTTACAGCGTGACGTCATTGCAGCGTGACACAGAGTATCCAGCCAATAAATGCAACGAAGAAGAAATGAGTGGCATTGTAAACAAAGAGCAACGATGATGGACATCCAGCAACTCGTCCATGATACAAAACTCTTTGCTCTAACAAGAGTGGACTTTTAAAAACAGCAGGGTTGTGTGTTGTTCTTTATTACCACTGTCGCACAGGAAGTGGCAACTTTTTCAGCCAGTCAACGTACTGCGGTGTTTCTAGCTCCACCCCTTGGGGCCGGATTGGTACGGCTTGGTACCCCAACAGAAGGGTACTGTTGGGGTACCACAAAATGCCGTACCAAGATGAAACGAACAGAGCCGCGAGGTGGAAATGGGGCTAATGAAACCAAGTAACATTCTGCTCCTGTTACAACAGCGTGGCTCCGTAGTAGAAGAGTGCAGCTACTAGACTGACCTGCCTGCAGTCCAGACCTGTCTCTAACAAGTTGTTCATCAACAAGAATGTGAAAGAATTCCAGCTCCAATTATAATTTATTAGATGATGAAATATTTCAGGGTCAAGATTCAAAATGTGAGACTGAATTTCAGCAAATGTCAAACAAATGTTGAATATTCTGTGCCTCTGGGTTTGATCCTCACATGACAAAGAAGACAGTGTGTGTGTGTGTGTGTGTGTGTGTGTGTGTGAGGGTAGCATGACCACCTCAATTCGCAGCACGTATAGCACAGTATTGTTCTGCAGCACAGTGAGTCACCAGCAGCTCAGAAAACATGACGGTCTGTCACTGTGTGTGTGTGTGTGTGTGTGTGTGTGAATAGAGGGAAGAGAGACAGAGAGTCTAAGTCCTGCTGCTCTGTTTCTGCTCTGAAAAATCTTTAAATGCACACACACACACACACACACACACACACACACACACACACACACACACACACACACACACACACAAGTCACCAATATTGGATGTTCAGACTGAGCATGTGCAGATTTTCATATTTAGTAGTATTTTTGTCACTTTTCACCATTTCTGCTCCCTTCTGGCATTTCTCCAAGTTTTCCCATTTATCTTGCCAATTTTGTTGCTTTATGTCCATTTTATTCACTTTTCACCTTTTTTTGGGTGAAAACCAGAACAAATGAAAGGTGGATAAAAAGTTCAAGAGTCCAAAACGGTTAAAGACGACGAAATACAGGTAAAAAAAGGTGGAGTTTGAATAAAAAGAACGGTTAAAAGTTCCACTTTAAGAACCCAAACAGAAATACCAACTCGTCCAAACTCATTGTGACCACACCCCGTCTTTTGTAGTTGACGGTTTTTAATATTGTCTCTGGTATTCTGACACTTCAGGTTATAGAAATATTGCATCGTCTGTGATTACAATGTGATTACAACGATCCAATTTTCGATGTGTTGCCAATCCTAGTCCATGTACTCGAGCTGAAGCACAGAGGTGAATTGTGAGGATCATTTGGGGTCACACTGGCTAAACCAATGATTCCCAACCTGTGGGCCGTGGCCCCCAGGTGGGCCACGAAGATATTGCAACTGGGCCGCCAAAGTATTTTCAGAATAGTCTGAATTTCAGTGGAGGATAATTATTTAAAGATACAAATATACAGAATAATGTTGAAAATGTATAAACTCAGTTATGTTTATGAGGATATTAAACGTTTTCAAACCAATGACTGTACATAGAATGGACAGCTTGCTTCCGCCTGTCACCGTTCTACGTTTTTGAAGCCAAAAAACCCCGTTTCTCTAGCCGCCATTGTGCAGCCAGAGTCTGCGCAGTAGTGAATTTCCGGTGGAGCCAAGTAAAAAAGAGAAATAAAAATATTTATTTCTTCTTCTTCAGAAGGTTTAGTCTCCTTTTGGCTCTTTCCCGAAGTTTCTTATATCCCCGATAAAAACTACTCACGAACAGCAGCTGTCAACTATCGTAAAACGAAACTTATATCGCGGTTTTTAACGTCCAATAACTAATGAGAAACTAACTTCTCAGAAAAAAAANGAAGAATTATGTTTTCTAACAGATTTCAGTAGTTGACCAACATTTCAAAGTTTTTAGGTTCATTATTTTTTAGTATTTTTAATTTGAGCACCCAAAAATGTCAGGTGGTGCAACCAAATATATGAAAATATATTTATATGTTCCTGTTATTTTTTCTGTGTGAAATTATTGGCAAGTATCTCTCAAGTGTCTGTAGTGACTCATACATTTTCATTTTGTGTGTTTCATTTCTTTTATTTGTGAATAAGATAAATAATTTGATGTTAAAATAACATTTCACATTATTACATTGGTTGTTCCACCTGACATGGAAATTGTTCCAGTCACCAATGAAGTGAAAAAACCTTTTTTATCAGTATTTCAGAGAAATCTACAAACTTTTCCACTTGGTCACAAATGTCATTTGGGCTCCTCTGGCTGATGCAGTTTCCTGTTTCCTGTTTTATTCTCTTCACTTTAAAATAAAAGTCTAATGTTACGGTTGCACCACCCTGACATTTGACAAGGTGAAAATCACGGGACAAAAGTTTTTTACATTTCTCAACAGCTTTAAAATTATTTTTATTTGCAAAGAATGTTTTATTTAAAAAGGTTCAAGCATAAAATAATGCCACTGTATTTTTAATTTCCATTTACAATAACTGACATTCAATTTTTAGAGTTTAATTACTGTGGATACTTGTCAGGACGGTTGCACCACCTGACATTTTGGGGGTTTGAGGAACCAAAACACAAAAAAACATGTTATATTTTAATAGTTTAAAGATGTGTTCAAATAACACAGGTTTCATAGAATAAAGAAATACATGTGATGAAATACTCAATTCATGATGGAAGGAAATATTGCACTCAGACACAAAAAAAGGGGACGTCACCTCATTGACCCAAAAACATGATGACCTGCCCTTCTAGAAGACAAAACACAAGCTTTAGTGTCCCTTCGGGGGCAAGAATCTGCCAAAGTGTCAGATTGGGAGCCCAAACACTTTTGTTTTTGTCTTTTGTTTCAGGTTAAAGGTTCTTTGAATTGACCTGATTTAAAAGACAGAGAAGTATAGAGAGAAAAAACTGCAGGAAGATTTTGTTTTTTTAAATTCTGATTTTTGGCTCTTTTAATTTCTAATTTGACAAATGAACTCCAATATTTTGGAGGGAAACTCCTGTTCCTGTCCTGAGTCTGGGGTCAACGTCTCCTGCAGGAATCTCAGAGTTTTATCTTCTGCGTCCTCTAAACATCATCAGGTCGGTGTTTGAGGATTATGTGGCGTGAAAACACTGATATGAGTGTGATGTCTGATACGTGTGTTGTGGTCACACACACACCTCATGTTGTGTCTCCACACAGAGTCTGACCCTGCAGAGACCCAGAAACCTAAAAACCTCTAAAGGTGGGTCAGAGTTAGACCAGGATCCTTCAGGTCGTTTGTACTCACATGACTTCCTGTTCACTCTGGAGCGTTTGCGGGTTTTAGGACTGGATGGTCTGTCTGAAGGATTCTGGGTAACAGACTTGACGAGTCGGTCCATGATCTCGTCGGTGGCGTCGTCCTGAGGACTCGTCCCGTCGTCTTTGGCCGCAGACATCTGACACGGACTCACCCGGCCCAGACCTGAGGAGCAGAACCAGAACCAGAACCAGGATCAGTCATCTTAACCCCTCAGAGCGCGCTGACATCACAGGTCACATTCAGCCAATCACAACACATCACTTAGGAGAATTTTCCAACAGTTAAAATGATAGAAAATGAAAAACTGACTTTGTCAAGATTTTTCTTTTTTTGCACATTCAAAGCCAAGTTTTGAGAGAAAAAGGCAAAATTTTAACTTTTTCCTCATAATATCTACTATTTACTAAAAATTTGACTTTGTATCCAATAAGTTTGACTTGATCTCAATAGTTTGACTTAAAAACAAAAACAATATTGACTTTCCCTTGTAACTTTGACTATTTTTCTGGAAATTTCAATACCTCACCTCAAAATTTAAATTTTTATCTCACAATTTTGTCTTTATCTAAACATGTATTGATTTCTTTCTCTTAACGCTCACTTTTTAGCTCACATTTTATCATTTCATCGCAAAATTGTTACTCGGAATTTCGACTGATATCTCTCAAAATCTGAGCTTTTTATCTCATAAATCTCAAAACTTTGACTTTTCAGCTCAATTTTTATAATTTTACCCCAAAATTTGTACTTTCGATCTCAGAATTTTGACTGCAATCTCACATAATTTCGACAATTACCTTCAAAATATTGACTTTTTATTACAATACTTTGACTTTTTATTTCAAAATTTTGACTTTTTCTCACAAATTTGACTTTTCATGACGGAATTTTGACTTGATCTCAATACAAATACTTTTTCCCATAACTTTAAATGTTGTTATTTAATTTGAACTTGTTACTTTTTATCTAAGAGTTTTGACTGAAATGTCTCCAAATTTTGACCATTATCCCAAAACACTGATTTTTGTTTCATAATTCTTTGACTTTTTTCTCATATATTTGAACTTTTCATCACAAAATGTTAACTTCTTGTTTCAAACTTTGACTTTTTATCTCATAACTTTAACTTTTAAGCTAAAAATTTTGACTTTGAATCTCAAATTTTGCCTTAACATGGTCTAAAAAAAACTGTCAGACTGAGCATGCTCAGATGGCGTCTTACTGCGGACGCCGCGGGAGCGCCTCAGCCCGCCCTGCTCGGCGCTCAGACTGTTTCTGCCGCTGATGAGGAGGTTCTTCATGTTCTCGTGCTCCTCCTCCTGACCCGGCTCCACCTCCGCGGAGACGGGGGAGGGGCTGTCGTCCTGGGACACCGCCCCCGAAAACTTCTCCGTCTGGATGGAGAGATGAAGAGAAGAGGAGGAGAGGAGGAGAACAGGGGTCAGGGCTGAGGTGTTAAAGAGTCCAGAGTGAGTCTGACCTTTGACCCCCAGCGTTACCTCAGTGATCATCTTCCCTCGTGTCTTCGTTCGCTCTCTATGAGCCGCACGTTTGCGTTTGAGCGTCAGGACTCGCTCTCTGGTCGTTCGATACTCCAGAGAAAACTCGCTGACGATTCGACAGAAACTGGTGACTTTGATGTCTCTGACCGAGGAGGACGGCTGCCCCAGGAAGAGGAGGAAGGAGTGAAACCTGAGGGAGGAGGAGGTGAAACGTGAGAGAGGAGAAAAGACTGAGAAAGGAGGAGAGCTGGGAGTGATGCATCAACGTGAAACGTGAAAAGGAGGAGAGAAATGTGAGGAGTTAGAGAGGGATGGAAGAAGTGGGGTATGAAGAGAAAGAAGACAGGAAGGAGCAAAAGGAAAAGGAGGGGAGGAAATGAGTGAGGAAAGAGGAGGAGTAATAGGAAGAAAAGTGAGGAGAGAGAAGGAGAGACATAAAGAAAGGGTGGAGAAAAAGAGACAGAGGAGGAGGTGATGAAGGAAAAGAAGAAGGAAAGAGGCTGAGATGAGGAGAGAGGGATGACGTTGAGGAGGACAAGGAGGAGGATACTGAGGAAGAGGAAGAAGAAGAGGAAGAGGAGGGTGTTGGAAAGGAGGAGGCAAAGGAGGAGGAGGAGGAAGAAGAGAATAGTGAGGAGGAGGGAGAGATAGATGAGGAAGATGCTAAGGGGGAGGAAGAAGAGGAGGCTCTGGAAGAGGAGGAGGAAGAAAAGGAGGAGGATGAGGAGGACTAAGACAAAGAGGAAGAAGGGGAGGATGCTGAGGAGAAGGAGGAGGAATCTGAGGAGGAAGAAGAGGAGGAGGAGGAGGACAGGAAGGGGGAGGTTAAGGAGAAGGAGTTAGAGGAGTATGAGGAAGAAGAGGAAGGAGGAAGAGGAGGAGGAGGAGAAAGAGGAGGAGGAAGAGGAGGAGGAGGAGGAAGAGGAGGAGAAGAAACCTTAGGAAAGGGAGAAATCTGATGAAGAAGAGAAGGAAGAGGAGGAGAAACTGAGGAGGAGGCTGCAGAGGAAGAAGAGGATGAGGAGGAATAAGAGAAGGAAGAAGAAGAGGAGAAACCTTGGGAAGAGGAGAGAGAAGAGGAGGATGCTGAGGAGGAGAAGGAGGAGAGGTCTGATGAATCTGAGGAAGAAGAGGATGAAGAGAAGGATGCTGACGAGGAGGAGGAGGAGAAACTGAGGAGGAGGCTGCAGAGGAAGAAGAGGAATAAGAGAAGGGAGAAGAAGAAGAGAAACTGCAAAGGAGGAGAAACTGAGGAGGAGGCTGCAGAGGAAGAAGAGGAGGAGGAGGAATAAGAGAAGGAAGAAGAAGAGGAGAAACCTTGGGAAGAGGAGAGAGAAGAGGAGGATGCTGAGGAGGAGAAGGAGGAGAAACTGGGGAGGAGGCTGCAGAGGAAGAAAAAGAGGAGGAGAAATCTGATGAAGAAGAGGATAAAGGGGAGGAAGCAGAGAAAAGAAGAGGAGGAGAATCTGAGGAGGAGGCAGCAGAGGATTGTGGGTATTCCTCACCTGTTGATGACGCGGCGGTGAACGACCTTGAGGATGATGATGCGTTGCGTGCAGTCCTTCAGGAACTCTGTCATCTTGTTCTTCAGCAGCGCCTTCGTCTCGTGTTTGGCCACCACCTTCAGATTATCCCATGATGCTTTGCAGCGGCGCTCCAGCTGCACCAGGTTTTCTGACAGAAGCTCAAAGTCCACCTGAAGGAGGAGGAGGAGGAGAAAACACACCTGGTCACCACCTGATCACCACCTGATCACCACCTGATCACCACCTGGTCACCACCTGATCACCACCTGATCACCACCTGATCATCACCTGATCACCACCTGATCACCACCTGATCACCACCTGATCACCACCTGATCACCACCTGATCACCACCTGATCACCACCTGGTCACCACCTGGTCACCACCTGATCACCACAGAGAGGCTGTTTTCCAAACCTCCTCCTACTTCGGCTGAAATTCAGTTTGTAGTATCAGTTTGTGAAAACTTGGTAGATCTGTAGTAAACTACAAGTTCCCGGATGTTTCTACTGATCCGGGAAAATTTCTCAGTCTGTAACGGACCAGTCTACCTGGGGTACTGTTTCTCAAGAGGGTTAAGATCTTTAAAAACGTGTCCTTGTCTCCTCTTGACTCTCTGGCCTCGTCTCTGTTTCTCTTCTCTTTCCTCTTCTTTGGCCTCGTCTCTGTTTTTCTTCTCTGGCCTCATCTCTGGCCTTGTCTCTGTTTTTCTTCTCTGGCCTCATCTCTGGTTCTCTTCTCTGGCCTCGTCTCTGTTTCTCTTCTCTGGCCTCATCTCTGGTTCTCTTCTCTGGCCTCGTCTCTGTTTTTCTTCTCTGGCCCTTTCTCTGGCCTGGTCTCTCTTTTTCTTCTTTCCTCTTCTCTGGCCTCATCCCTGTTTCTCTTCTCTGTCCCCGTCTCTGTTTTTCTTCTCTATCCTCTTCTCTTGCCTCGTCTCTGTTTTTCTTATCAGTCCTCTTCTCTGTTTTTCTTCTCTGGCCTCATCATGTTGTTCTTCTCTGCCCTCTTCTCTGGCCTTGTCTCTGTTTTTCTTCTCTGGCCTCATCCCTGTTTCTCTTCTCTGGCCTCGCCTCTGTTTCTCTTCTCTGGCCTCGTCTCTGTTTTTCTTCTCTGGCCCTTTCTCTGGCCTGGTCTCTCTTTTTCTTCTTTCCTCTTCTCTGGCCTCATCCCTGTTTCTCTTCTCTGTCCCCATCTCTGTTTTTCTTCTCTCTCCTCTTCTCTTTTTCTTCTTTCCTCTTCTCTGGCCTCTTCTCTGGCCTCATCCCTGTTTCTCTTCTCTGGCCTCGTCTCTGTTTTTCTTCTCTGGCCTCATCCCTGTTTCTCTTCTCTGGCCTCGTCTCTGTTTCTCTTCTCTGACCATCCAGCGTCTGGCCTCCCCCCACGCCAGGTAGACTGGTCCGTTGCAGACTGAGAAAATGACTGTTTCCCACAATGCACGGCGCTAATGGCGTTTGTCAGTTTGGGGGCGCTCAGGTTGAGGTGAATTACTGACACCTACTGGAATAAATCAGCTCAACTACAACACAACAACAAAAATGTGAAACGGTCCCAGAGATAAAAGTGAAGTGACAGGAAAGAAACAGCGGTAAATCTGCTCACTTCATCATGAAAGAGCTGTTTACTTTTACCAAATTCATAAAAGCCCCTAAATCATTTATCACTTTTTATTTTACACTAACAGCCTACGTGGGTAATGAGGACGCAGTTTTTACACCAGCTGGAAAAATAAAAAGTCAGTTGGTTTCAGATTTATTTTCAATACACGATAACTTTTGGTGCAAGATAAAAAAATCAAATATGGGGATTTTGCTGTAATAAACTTTTATACCTTTACAAATGTGATAAAATCAGGACTCTAATCTCTCCCTGAATTTGTTGTTTTTCTAAATGAATCAAAAATGTTCCTTGAAACCACTAAAAATAATGAAAAAACCATAAAAAATCTCAAAAAAATTACAACTTCCTTCACATGCTTAATTTCATTTATTTATTTTCCTTTGTATCTCACTGACATCTAGTTTAACTTATCTACTTTTATTGCTCCTGTAACTTCTCCACTGATTGATGTGGTGAATTAATGACTGAAATGTACTCATGGATTTATTTATGATAAAGTTAAACATTAGAAAAAAAAAACATTAGCTCCACTTCCTGAAACATGTGGAAGTAGTAGATAGTAGGCAGTGTTTACTACCTACTACTGTAGTATGTAGTATGTAGTAGGCGGTTTGGGAAACAGCCAGAGTCTGAAAACAGAGGGGGCGGGGCTTACTTTGGCCGAGCGCGTGATGGCGGGGATCTCCGAGTACACGTCTGAGGATTCTGGGTAATTTTCCACCACCTGGCTGCAGGTGTGATGCAGCAGAGTCTGACGGTGAACGGTGTCCTTCACCTCCACCACCTTCTCCAGGTAACTCAGCTCAAAACCTTTAGCCTGTACACACACACACACACACACACACACGCACACACACACACACACACACACACACAAACACTCAGTATCTGATCGTCTCCTCCTGTAATCTGTGACTTGTGTTTAAAGAAACAACAAAATAATCTACTATCATAATTTAAAGTACAGAGGAGGAGAAACAGAGGAGGAGCAGAGAAGATGAAGGACGAGAGGAAGGAGGAGAAGAAGAGGAGCGATATATGGAAATTTTACTGAAGAAGCTATAAAACTTAACATGTAAAGAAACATTATTCTCTCACATGAGATCAAGATTCAAAATATTCAAGACCATAGAGAATACAGAGCTAGCTTTGTGCTAATGTATATGGGAAATTGCATTCATATGCTCGCTGTTAGCATACTTCAGGATAACTTTAGTTTTAATACAGAATTTGACTAGTTTAGCACAGAAACACATCACAATTACTCTCTTTTAACAAAACTGAGAACTCAAAATGTGAAGATACAATCAGGTAATTTTGCTAGGTGGCCTACTTCAGTTAATAAAATATAACAAAACACCTGACGTGCTATTTATACTCATTTTTATTTATATAGCCCAGAGATCTAGGATCCAGTGATCAATTTCATCTTTATTTACTTATAAACTCAATAAAATGTTGACACAGAAAACCTGAAAAGCTTCTTTTTGTACGCAAAAAATTCACAGGAAGATCTGATAATGAATTGATCGAGATTTAGATCTATAAGCAGAATCAATAAGGGCATTGGTATATATAAAATCTTATTAATATTCATTGCTAATTACAAGTGAGAGAGGCTGAAGGATAATGAAAGAAAGAAAAAAAGAAAAAATAAGGGTTGCGCAAAGGAGTTGATATAAATAGGAACCACTTTTTTCTATCACATTTTAAAATTATTTACTTAATTTAATTTGTTTTTCAACCTTTTATTTTGTCAGCTCATTTTATTTTGTTCTTTTATTTATAAATTCAATTTTTTTCTGGGGTATAATTTTGTTTTTTCTTTTATTTAATTGCTTTAACTTGGTAAAAAATCTTATAGAACTAATTATTTTATTATTTTTGTTTCATTTTCTCTTTTGTCTCTTTGTATCATTTTAACTTTTTTATTAATATGATAACACAAGACGACATAAGATAAGACAATCCTTTATTATCCTTTGTTTATCTCACAACAGGGGCATTTACATTTCACAATTTTATTATATATTTGTCAAAGTATGATTATTACCATAAGTATTTTTTAAATTATTTTCTCTTTTTTTTCTCCTTTTATTTTTTTACCAATGTGATTTTAAATTTTATGATGGGCATTTTTATATTTTTGTTTCTTTTTAGTAACTTTCCTTTATGTTAGTATATTCATTTGATATTTGCTCTTTTTTTTCCAACTTTGTTTCATTCTCTCAAACATATTTTCCTTATTTATTTATCTTTCTTATATAGAATGTTAAATCTTTATATTAGAGGGTTTGATTTTTTTTTGAGTGACTGTCGTGTCTTTGTTCTCACGTTGGAGCTGTTCAGGAAGTTCCCGATGGCGAGCAGCGTGGCGAGGATCCTCTTGAAGGTCTGATTGGAGGCGAGCTGCTCCATACCCAGCTTCAGGTCGAAGAGCGGCTCTGCGATCTCCTGCAGGGGGCGCCACAAACAACACATCATCACCCAGACGCCCCTACGCCGTCTCAGATCTCTACTGCACATGTGCAACACTGTCTCACCTTCTCCAGAGCCTCGTAGTTCAGCTTGAAGGCCCAGAGCTGCAGGCGGGGGGTCAGGGCGCTGATGGAGGCCAGGGTGAGGAGGAACTGCTCCGCCGTGCCCAGAGGAACGTCTGGATTGGCCATCTGCGCCTCCTGGATCTTCTGCTTTTCCTCCTCAGTGGGCGTCATGGTTAAGATCTTCTGCTCAAAGGAACAAAGGCGGACGATTACATCACCTTCACATCACTCAGAAAAACTCAGAGACGCCGCGGTCTTTACCTCGATGCCTTCTTTGCTGATGGCGAACTCGTCAAAGTTGAGGATGGCTGTTTTGATGACGTGGACGGCCGGCAGGACGGTCATACCGATGTTGATGGCGTTGCTTCTTTTTGAGTCCAGAACCAGAATCTCAGACTTCTTTGTCTCTGGTCCTTTCTGCAGGAAAAAACACATTAAAAGTGATAAAAAACATAACTTTTCTGAGTGTTTCAGCATCTTTCTGTCTCTATTCAGTCGATCATAGACGCTCTCAGTGATGTTTAGAGCAGTGATCCCCAACCTGTGGGCCGTGGCCCCCTGGTGGGCCACGGAGATATTGTAAGTGGGCCGCCAAGTCATTTCCAAATAGTCTGAATTTTAATGGAGGGTAATTATATAAAGATACAAATATACGGAACAATATTAAATGTTGAAACTCAGCTATGTCTTTAAGGTTATTAAACATCTGCAAATGTTCATTTATAAGAAAAGTTCTTGAAGGAGGCACATTAAAGCCCAGTTTCTGACATGACCCCAAATTTGATAATAAATAACAAAAAAATTAAAAAAGCAATAAAACCTGAAATGTAATGAAACAAACTTTGCATACCCCCAAAAATGTATGATTTGCATATTCGAAAATAAAAAGTTGAAAAGAAAATTAAACGAAAATGTAACTAAAATGAAACTAAAATGAAAATGAATGTAATCACTGACCCAAAATTTAACAAAGCCCTGAAATGTGGTAAAAAAAAGGCAATAAAATCTGAAATGTAATGAAACAAATGTTTTTTAACCCAAAAAATGTCTGATTTGCATATTCGAAAATAAAAAAGTGGAATGAAAACGAAACTTAAATGAAAACGAATTTAATCACTCACCCAAAATTTCACGTTCTCTCATTGTGGGCAAATGGTTTTTAGCTACTTATTATTTTAAACTCGACATCTGTGACATCTTATTGACCAGTTATTTACATATAATTTAACTTTTTTGTTACAGTTTGGGTCTTTGTTACAAATCAAGCTCTAACAGGGCATTATACAGCCTCTGTACTTATACAGTTGGAGGTGGGCTGCAAAAACTTTTGAGACTTGAAAGTGGGGGCCCTGAGTTGGAAAAGGTTGAGAATCACTGGTTTAGAGAATACTGCAACTCCCTCTAGTGGCTGAAACATGTATTACAGCAACAAACAGCAGAGACAGTCTGAAAAACCTTATTTAGAGCTTTTAAAACTGTTTAAACCAGACAGAAAGTGCTCAATTTAAACAGAATACGCCAAAACCCTTAATTCCAGTGAAGTTTGGATGCTGTTTAAGATTTTCATTACAACAGAAAACAATGATTTGTAAATTCTGTTTAACTTAAATTCAATTTAATACACTACAAAGACAAGATGTTTAGTGTTCAAAGTACTGATCTAGAATAATACTATTCTAAATCCAATTTAAATTTCTTTAATAATCTTTCATTTAATGTAATGAAGATGCTTCAAATTACAACAACAAAAAAATCCCAAAAAACATGCTATTTACCAATAATAGTCATTAGTAATTTTACATGTAAATAGCAAAGCATGGAACAATCAATGTAATTTTTATATGACAGAAAATCAAAGTTATAACAGCATAAGTTTTGAAATGAGGTCAAATTGACCAAAAGAAAACAGGACAACTTATTAGTAGTTCAGTAATCTATATTATTAAATTATATGTGCGTGTATTTATAATTTCTGTAATTCTTTTTGTACGTAAAGTAAATATAATACAAACCATGACTTATCAATTAATTGCAATATCACTGGACTATCTTACGTGTTTAACAGTGCTAAACTGTCTGCCTTAGATACGTTTAGTTAATTTTTTGTTATTTCTATTAGCACCAAAGTCTCTTTTTAATTCTATTTTATCTTATAAAAGCTTAAAAAACAGAACCATGAGGGTGAAATTTTGTGCTATCCATGTGTAACTGTACATTATTGTGTGACAATAAAGCTTCTTGATTTCCTTTCTGAAGAAAAAACACATTTTAATTTACATTTTGTGCCAGATAATTCAGTGAAATACGAAGAGAAACACCTGAAACACACATAAACTATCATGACACCTTCAGGGTCTGTAGGAAATTTGAGTGCACCACTTATTTCTCCACCTTGGATCTTTGTGTTTTGATGTTTTGTTTTGGTTTCATGATCTAGTATTCTAGATATATAGTATTATTATTATCGTTTTAAACAGCAAAGTGGTATTTAAAGAACGCCAGACCCAAAATATCTCTTTTAAGTCTCAAAATTGGACTAAAATGTTGATTTAAATACAAAAACACGACATGAGGTTGATGAAGCCTGACAGACAGAACCCAGGCTACAACTTGAGGAACACAGTGTGAAACATGGATGTTTATCTTTAGCCTGAGCTCAGGAACACCAGACTGTTCCCCTGCTGCTCAGCTCTTCCCACAATGCATCTGCCCCCCCCCAGCTCACCTTGGCGACGGGCAGCTCCTTGGCTTTGGACTCGAACAGGTGCTCGAGCCGCGTGGTGTCGACCACGACCTTATCCAGAGACGCCCACACCGTCCCCCGACCGAAACGACACTTCTGAGGCTGGTCCGACTGTTTCAGCTCCTTCCAGAACAACTTCACCGTCTTCTTCTTCTTCTGCACACCTGAGGAGGAGGAGGGGGGAGGAGGGGGAGCACCAGGTGGAGGAGGAGGAGCAGGAGGAGGGCAGAGACCGCCTGGAAGAGGAGGAGGAGGCGGCGGTGGAGGAGGAGGAGGAGGAGGAGGTACGCCCATGCCTGGAGGCGGAGGAGGAGGTGGAGGCGGTGGTGGGACTCCTGGCATCCCAGGAGGAGGAGGAGGAGCAGGAGGGAGGCCGGAGTAGCAGGTGGAGGAGGAGGAGGAGGAGGAGTCGAAGGTGTCCATGTCTAAGACGTCGATGTCCTCCTCGTCCAGGAGGTCGGAGAAGTCCAGGTCTTTGATGCGCAGGGCGGCGGCGCTCGGCTGCAGCTGCTCCCAGGCGTCAGGCGGCCCCCCGGGGCCCAGAGGGGTCATCTGGGTGGTCTCCAGGCGGCGGGCGTGGCTCTCGATGTCCATGCTGGTCTGCTGACGGAGGCTCCGCGTCTGACGGAGGAGAATCAGGAGGATAAAGAGAAAAATTCAGTCTCATAGAATCTCCAGAAAAGTGGTTTGTATTTCAACAAAAGTTCAGAAACTTCGTCCAAACCTTTCGATTCTCAGCGAGTCGAGCCAGAGCGGCCTGTGCTGACCCCTCCAGCCCCTCCAGCTCCGCCCTGCGGGAGGCGCTGCTCTCACTGGGACCTGAAGGCTCTGCTGAACGTGCATTAAGGCTGGACAGACGCTCCAAGACTCGACCTCGACCCCCAAGATCCCCACCTGAGAGGAAAACACAGGGAGAGGTCTCACTCTGCTGCCAATTCATGTGATGATGAATGGAACAAACAACCCAAAATTACAAAAGATATTTATTGTTCAAACTGATAAACTTCATTGTTCTTTCCTAAAAAGCTTGGACAGGTTCATGTTTCCTCTGTGTTTCATCATCTTTCCTTTAACAACACTCAATAATCGTTTGTGAACTGAGGACACTAATTGTTGAAGCTTTGGAGCTGGAATTCTTTCACACATTTTCAATGGGAGACAGGTCTGGACTGCAGGCAGGTCAGTCTAGTAGCTGCACTCTTCTACTACGGAGCCACGCTGTTGTAACAGGAGCAGAATGTGTCTTGGTTTCATTGTCTTGCTGAAATAATCAGGGACGTCCCTGAAAAAGACAAAGTGTCTTGGATGGCAGCAGATGTTGCTCCAAAACCTGTTTGTACCTTTCAGC
>RPOG01000980.1:128387-180497 GCA_008086565.1 Thalassoma bifasciatum | reverse complement strand
TGACTTTGTCTTTGCATGGTAGAGTTTGAACTGTCACTTGTAGATGTAGTGATGAACTGTGTTAACTGACAATGGTTTTCTGAAGTGTTCCTGAGCCCACGTGCTAATATCCTTTACACAATGATGTGGGTTTTTAATGCAGCGCCGCCTGAGGGGTCAAAGGTCACGGCCATTCAATGTTGGTTTTGGGCCTTGCTGCTTACGTGCAGAGATTTCTCCAGATTCTCTGAATCTTTTGATGATATTATGGTCTGTAGATGATGAAATCCATCAATTCCTGCAGTTGGACAAAGTTGAGAAACATTGTTCTTAAACTGTTGGACTGTTTGCTCACGCAGTTGTTGACAAAGTGGTGAACCTGGCTCCATCTTTGCTTGTGAAGGACTGAGCCTTTTGGGGATGATGCTCCTTTTCTACCCAATCATGACACTCACCTGTTTCCAATCAACCTGTTCACCTGTGGAATGATCCAAACAGCTGTTTTTTCAGCATCAGCAACTTTAACAGACTTTTGTTCAACCTGTCCAAGATTTTTAGGAACGAGTTGCAGGGATCGATTTCAAAATGAGGAAATATTTACTGAAACAAAAACAAAACAATGATCTTTTATAGAATCTGTGCTCTTTGTTTGGCTCTTACCAGGAAGGAATCCGCCTCCTTCTTCTTCGTTGGTGTCTGAAGTTGAACCTGTCGGGCTCAGAGATGTTGTTGAAGAAGTTTTGGAGTACAGCATGTCCAGGAGAAACTTCTTGTCGTTGGATAAAGTGCTGCACTGACGCTGGATCGAGGAGGCTGCAAAGAGACAGAATTGAGAAAAAAAAACCGTGTCATCAGAATTATGATACATGCATTTTCATCCATATAGAGGGGAGCAGAGGATTGTGGGTAGTTTTAGTCTCTCACCTGGGTCATTCTGGGCGTCTGAGTGTCCGTTTGAGTCCAAACTTCCACTGGAGCTCAGAGCTGAGGATGAAGATGCAGAAGTTAGAAGCTTAAAGTTCTGCTCTCAGATTATTTCTGCGTAAATAAACAAACCACTACCACAACAACTGGGACTGATTTTTACACATTTTAACCACTTTTACCTTCTTTTTTGCCTCTTTTTTGTCACTTTTGGACTATTTTTTTATTCCTTCTCACTATTTACCGGGTTCAACCCCAATTTTTGTTGCCAATTCTTGTTGTTTTTGCCCGTTTTTGACACTTTTGAACCTTTATTTTGCAACAAAGTGACTATTTTCCAAGTTTCAGTTTCTTCCAAAATTTTCTTGCAAATTTTTGTTGCTCTTTTGATGATTTTAGTCACTTTTTACTCTATTTTAGTTTAGTTTAGTGGAATTTTTGGACCATTTATTGCTACATTTTGAGTATTTTCGGGTTTTGTTCAAAATTAAATACCAATTTTTGTTGCTTCTTGGCAATTTTTACTACCTTAGACTAAGTTTTATTGCTTCATTATTATTTTTTATGGACCATTTTTTGATACTTTCTTACTATTTTCAGGTTCACTCAAAATATTCTTGCCTATTTTTGTTGTTTTTGCCCTTTTTTTTAATCACTTTCCGCTCTTTTTTTGCCACTTTTGGACCAATTTGTGTGACAAACTGACTATTTTCCAAGTTTGATCCCAACTTTCTTGCCAATTTTTGTTGATTTTGCCCAATTTTTGCCACTTTTGGACCATTTTTTTATTCCTTCTCACTATTTACTGGGTTCAACCCTAATTTTTGTTGCCAATTTTGGTTGTTTTTGCCCGTTTTTGACACTTTTGAATCTGTATTTTGCAACAAAGTGACTATTTTCCAAGTTTCCTCCAAAGTTTTCTTGCAAATTTTTGTTGCTCTTTTGATGATTTTAGTCACTTTTTACTCTATTTTAGTTTAGTTTCGTGGAATTTTTGGACCATTTATTGCTACATTTTGAGTATTTTCGGGTTTTGTTCAAAATTAAATACCAATTTTTGTTGCTTCTTGGCAATTTTTACTACCTTAAACTAAGTTTTATTGCTTCATTATTATTTTATATGGACCATTTCTTGATACTTTCTTACTATTTTCAGGTTCACTCCAAATATTCTAGCCTATTTTTGTTGTTTTTGCCCTTTTTTTTAATCACTTTCCGCTCTTTTTTTGCCACTTTTGGACCAATTTTTGTGACAAACTGACTATTTTCCAGGTATGATCCCAACTTTCTTGCCAATTTTTGTTGTTTTTGCCCAATTTTTGCCACTTTTGGACCCTTTTTTTTTTTTTTTTTTTTTTTTTTTTTTTTTTTTTTTTTTTTTTTTTTTTCTTTTTTTTTTTTTTTTTTTTTTTTTTTTTTTTGCTACAAACTGTTTTCTAAGTTTAATTCCAACTTTCATGCCATTTTTGCCCACTTTGGTGATTTACCCTCCTCACGGCCGGGCTCCTCCGCGGGCTTCAGGTTCGGGGTTATGACATCATCAGAGGTGGGCTGACGGCTCAGGTGTTTGCTCCTCCTCTTCTTCTCCCACTGGGTGGCGGCCAGGCTGCGCAGAAATGTGTCTCTGTGGAAAAAATCAGAAACAGGATGAAAGAAATATCAGATCAGGTCGGAGGTTTGATGCGTTCAGGCGTCACAAGAGTCTCGGGAAGAAACGGAGTCGCTTTCACACGGCGCTGAGGTCGGGAGGAGACGATGGAGACAAAAAGTTTCACTGTGGGTCCACGTCATAAAAACAGAATAATAGAGAAAAAATATAACTTTTTAAGAACATAAACCTCTAATTTTTTCATCTATAACATGAGAGTAATTGTCAGGATTGAGTCAAACGCTGCTTGCTGCAAAAAAAAAAGTCACTTTCATGAGTCGGCACAAGAATCACAAGTTCCTAAGTTTAGAAAATCACAACAACAGAAGGTTAGGGCCTAGATTCAAAAAAGAAGAAATTTTAAGACTGGTCTCATGAATTAACAAGAAAAAAGTCATAAATCATACATTTACCAGATTGAAGTTGAAGCCTTACTCTAAATGGGTCAATGAGGTGACGTCCCCTTTTTTGTGTCCGAGTGCAATATTTCCTTCCATCATGAATTGAGTATTTCATCACATGTATTTCTTTATTCTATGAAACCTGTTATTTGAACACATCTTTAAACTATTAAAATATAACATGTTTTTTTGTGTTTTGGTTCCTCAAACCCCCAAAATGTCAGGTGGTGCAACCGTCCTGACAAGTATCCACAGTAATTAAACTCTAAAAATTGAATGTCAGTTATTGTAAATGGAAATTAAAAATTCAGTGGCATTATTTTATGCTTGAACCTTTTNTAATAATGTGAAATGTTATTTTAACATCAAATTATTTATCTTATTCACAAATAAAAGAAATGAAACACACAAAATGAAAATGTATGAGTCACTACAGACACTTGAGAGATACTTGCCAATAATTTCACACAGAAAAAATAACAGGAACATATAAATATATTTTCATATATTTGGTTGCTCCACCTGACATTTTTGGGTGCTCAAATTAAAAATACTAAAAAATAATGAACCTAAAAACTTTGAAATGTTGGTCAACTACTGAAATCTGTTAGAAAACATAATTCTTCACTCAGAAATGTTTTTATCCATTTTCAAAGAACTTTTTAAAAACACGTTTTTAGACCCTCTTTTTGTCATTGACCCAAATATTCCCGACTTCATTCTCATAAATGTATCAATCCTGTTGTTGACAGTTTCTTTTCTTTCTGTGTGCGATATCAAAACATCAGGATGACGTTGAGTTTGTTTTATAAGCAGATAAAACTCCACACAGGAGCTTTAAGGACATAATTCAAGGATATAAAACACAAACACATGAAGCCACAACAAAACCCACAAACCTGAAATCACTCAAATCAATGATTCTTTACTGCAAACCAGATCATACACCAGTGATTAGACCCCACCCCACACTACAAACACACACACACCTCTAAAACCAGAACACACTCACACACTGATTTACGACTTTAATATGAGCGGCTCTGGATGAAGTGTGGAGCTACAAACCCAAAACAAACACTCACACACACATTCCTGTAGAGTTTTAGTGATAATTCAGCTGTGGGTGAACAAGAAGGAGCAAAGAGGAGGAGAGTTGTTGTTTTCTTTCCCTCCAGGAGAGATGGAGCTTTTTTTAGTCTGTATCATTAAAATGTTTCAGGTCAGTAACAGTCTAAACTTTACATCAGAGTCTGTTGTGAATAATAATCATTGTTCCACTCAGTGGTGTTCACAGACATTTTAAAAGGCAAGAATAAAGAAAAAGAGGCAAATACTGAGCTTGTTTGACTCCTGAGAGGAGACTTTATAACATGTTTTAGTTCATGAGAGAGTGTGTTTTTGTTCCTGGGAGGTTATTTTAGTGTATTTTTACGCCCAATAGGACGCTAATGCATGTTTTTTGGCTCCCAAGTGGACACTTAAGTACACGTTTGGCACCAAGGAGGGCACTTAAGCAAGAGTTTGGCTCCTGGGATATCCCTTCAGTGTATTTTGACTCCAAAAAGTTCACTAAAGTATGTGTTTTGTCCCCTGAGAGGTCACTTTCGTGCATCTTGATTCCCAACAGAGCACTTCAGTGCATGTTTTAGCTCCTGGGAGGTCACTTCAGTGTATTTTGGCTCCCAAAAGTACACTTAAGTATGTGTTTTGGCTCCCAAGAGAGCACTTTAATGCAAGTTTGGCTCCTTGGAGGTCACTTTGGTGTATTTTTGCAACTAACAGTGCAATCAAGAATGTGTTTTTTGGCTCCCAAGAGAGCAAATCAGCATGTGTTTTGGCTCCTGGAAGTTCATTTTTGTGTATTTTGGCTCCTTAGAGGACATTTGTGTAAGTGTTTTGGCTCCCATGAAAGCATTTTACATATGTTCTGGCTCCCAAGATCGTACTTTAGCAAGAATTTGGCTCCTTGGAGATCATTTTAGTGTATTTTAACTCACAAGAGGACATTTAAGTGTGTGTTTTGGCTCCTGAGAGGCCACTTTAGTATGTTTTGACTCCCAAAATAAACACTTCAGCATGTGTTTTCATTCCTGGGAGGTTCTTTTAATGAATTTTCACTTCCAATAGCACGCTAATACATGTGTTTTGGCTCCCAAGTAGGCACTTAAGTACAAGTTTGGCACCAAGAAGGTCACTCAAGGACATGTTTTGACCCCCAAGAGAGCACATTTGCAGTAGGTTTTGGCTCCTGGGAGGTCACTTCAGTATATTTTGACTCCCTAAAGAGCACTTTAGTATGCCAAGAAGGCCTTGGACACGTATTTTGGCTCCCAAGAATTTACTTTTGCACGTTTTCACTCCTGGAAGATCACTTTAGTGTATTTTGGCTCCCAATAGCACCCTAGTGCATGTGTTTTGGCTCCCAAGAGGGCACTTTGGTGCAAATTCGGCAAGAGTTTGGTTCTTGGAAGGTCACTTAAATGTATCTCAACTCCCAAGACGACACTTTTGAATGAGTTTTGGCTTCTGAGAGGACACTTAAGGGTATTTTGGCACCCACAAGGACACTTGTTTTGCCTCCCAAGAAAACTTTTGACACGGTTTAGCTTCCAAGAGGGTACTCTAGTGCAAATTTGGCACTGAAGGCCATGTTTTGACCCCCAAGAGAGCACATTTGCAGTGGGTTTTGGCTCCTGGGAGATCACTTTAGTGTATTTTTACTCCCAATAGCACCCTAATACATGTGTTTTGGCTCCCAAGAGGGCACTCAGGTGCAAATTTGGCAAGAGTTTGGTTCTTGGAAGGTCACTTAAATGTATCTTAACTCCCAAGACGACACTTTGAATGAGTTTTGGCTTCAAAGAAGGCACTTTAGCAAGAGTTTTGGCTCCTGAGAAATCACTTTAGACTCCCAAAAGGACACTTAAGTACATGTTTTGGCTCCCAAGACGACACTTTTGAATGAGTTTGGGCTTCTGAGAGGGCACTTGTGGGTATTTTGGCACCCACAAGGACACTTGTTTTGCCTGCCAAGAAAACTTTGACACGTTTTAGCTCCCAAAAGGGTACTCTAGTGCAAGTTTGGCACTAAAGAAGGGCACTTAAGGCCATGTTTTGACCCCCAAGAGAGCACATTTGCAGTGGGTTTTGGCTCCTGGGAGATCACTTTAGTGTATTTGACTTTCTAAAGAGCACTTCAGTATGCCGAGAAGGCATTGGACACGTATTTTGGCTCCCAAGAGTTTACTTTTGCACGTGTTTTCCCTCCTTTAAGATCACTTTAGTGTATTTTGGCTCCCAATAGCACCCTAATGCATGTGTTTTGGCTCCCAAGAGGGCACTTTGGTGCAAATTCGGCAAGAGTTTGGTTCTTGGAAGGTCACTTAAATGTATCTTTACTCCCAAGACGACACTTTGAATGAGTTTTGGCTTCTGAGAGGACACTTAAGGGTATTTTGGCACCCACAAGGACACTTGTTTTGCCTCCCAAGAAAACTTTTGACACGTTTTAGCTCCCAAGAGGGTACTCTAGTGCAAGTTTGGCACTGAAGGCCATGTTTTGACCCCCAAGAGAGCACATTTGCAGTGGGTTTTGGCTCCTGGGAGATCACTTTAGCGTATTTTTACTCCCAATAGCACCCTAATGCATGTGCTTTTGCTCCTAAGAGGGCACTTTGGTGCAAATTCGGCAAGAGTTTGGTTCTTGGAAGGTCACTTAAATGTATCTTAACTCCCAAAAAGACACTTGGGAATGTGTTTTGGCTTCAAAGAAGGCACTTTAGCAAGAGTTTTGGCTCCTGAGAGATCACTTTAGACTCCCAAAAGGACACTTAAGTACATGTTTTGGCTCCCAAGACGACACTTTTGAATGAGTTTTGGCTTCTGAGAGGGCGCTTGTGGGTACTTTGGCACCCACAAGAACACTTGTGTTGCCTGCCAAGAAAACATTTGACACGTTTTAGCCCCCAAGAGGGTACTCCAGTGCAAGTTTGGCACTAAGGAGGACCCTTAAGTATGTGTTTTTGCTCCCAAAATGGCATTTTACACATGTATTGGCTCCCCAGAGGACAACTAGGTGAGTGTTTTTGCTCCTGAGGGGACACTTAAGGGTATTTTTGCTCCCTAGACCGAAGATTTTAGCTTTCTTTAGGCTACTGAGGTGGTAGTTTAGCATGTTTTTGCTCCCTGGAGAGCAGTTCATCATGTTTCAAGCAGTCAAAGGGGCAGATCAGACCAGGTGGACACATTTGGCTTACAAAACTTTGACAAGAATGGCTGTTCGGGGAAAACTTTGGCACCTAATCTGACCCTTCTCCTCTTTGTCTTCAGGGGTAAAATGAATCAGAAAGTCTCAGACTCAGCTCTTGGTGAATATTTAGCATTGACCATGCTTTATGTAGATTGTTGTTGATTGTCATTGTATGCTGACTAATGCTGCAGCTATTGTTAAATTATTAGAAGAAAAGTCTGCATGGAGGGAAAAACCACTAGAACTGGGTTGCTTTGCAAATTCTGGTAGTTTACGAGTCATTTAAAGCTCATATTTGACTTAAAAATGGGGCAAAGACAGAAAATCAAATGTTTAAACGGATATCTCCTCATTCTGGATTTTATGCAAGTAATAGGTTAAAGAAAAGCTTAAGATGAGGATAGAAGAACTATGAAAAAGAGCAAAAATGTGTTTTCTGGTTCAGTCTGATACGGTGGTTTTGGTCCAGGTCTGAGGAGCTCGGAGCTGCTGGTCTGTAATCATCCGTCTGGACTTCATGTCTGTGTTTAGGAGCCGCCTCCAGAAAAATCACACTGTAAAACTCTGCTGAAGTTTACGAGCTCCTATTGTTCTGAGGACAACAATAGACCCAGACCAGGACCAGGAGACAGACCAGGAGGGAGAAAAAACAAGAAAAGGGGGGTTCTCTCCACAGACGAGTAAATTTTTTTTTTTTTAAATTGCTGCTAAAGCCCCCACCCACCCTCTCACTCCAAATGGATTAAGGATGTCTTAACCTTTATGAAACTGGAAAAAAATTAGGTACTCACTGCGAGGTCTAGATACAAAATTTAACAAAATAAAACCATTCATAGAGCATGTTAGATCCCTCCAACTGAATATTAATATTGACCCTGTTGACTGAACAACCCTCTCGGCACATATCTGTTGAGTGCTATCTCTTTTATTCATGACATGTGGAACGTACAGTGTGACAATAACTACTATTTTCATGTATATACCACCTTTTGTGTGTGTGTGTGTATTTATGTTTTTTTTTTTGTTTTGTTTTGTTTTATTTTTTTTAATATTTCTTTTAGATCTGGTTGCATAATAATATCCTCTTGGAACCCTTATAGTTTTGCCATTGTCTATTTGAGGTGTGATACCGCTTAACATATTTTAAATTCGGACACTATGCAATTGATCTTTTGAACGTGTAACCACTGTGTTTATATGTGTTGAAAAATGTACTTGAAAACGTAAGAAATAAATCATAAACAAAAAAAAAAATTTGCTGCTAAAAACATCAAAACTTCACCCAAAGCCGTTAAAAACCCTGCAGTAAATATTCAACCCAAACCACACACACAAACTCCATCTCCCAGCATGCACCAGTACTTACTCAAACCTCCTCAGAACCGGCTTGTGTGGATTTACATTTCGCTCATCAGAGCTGCAGGGAAACGACACACGACTGAGCTCGGACACAGAAAAAAAACAGAGTCCAGACCAAAACCAGATCCAGGTTTTTAGTCGTCGACACTCACAGACGATTTTAGAGAAAACCGTTTTCATATTTATGACCCAGAGCAGAAAGTTTTTCAAATGAAGAGATTCAGAAATAGAAGAGAAATTTCCCTCTACAGACTGATCTCACAAACACACTCAGATCCACACGTTTCCCATCATCCTCTCTGCTCAGACCTGGATCCAACCACAAAACCTGATGAAGAGCTCAGCTTCATAAAAACATAAAAACTAAAGAATGACGACGATTTCAACTGAAAACAACATTTCTGCTCAGAGACAAATGCTGTTTTTTACTCATTAACTGTTTAAGATGCTGGTTATTTTTTATGAAGCTGAGCAATAAAATAAAGAAGAGGAAGAAGAAGAAAAAGGAGGGAGATACAGTTACTCACCATACGAACACGTCGTCCTCCCCAGAGCTGGGGGAGGAACGAGGGAGGAGAGAAAGATGAAGAAGGAAAAAATGTGGAAAAGAGAGAATAAAGAGAAAGATTAGAACGACTCATCAAATATTTTAAAGTTACGATGACGAGGAAAGAAAACAGAGAAACAAAAAGAGAGATGAAGGTTTGCACCAACTTTACAAAACAAAACAGAATAAAATAATAAAAAAAAGACTTAATTTAATAAAATAGAAAAAAATAAAATGATAAAACAACAAAAAAATTAAAACTTAACTAAATAAAATAATTAGAATGAAACATAAAATAAAAATAAATTAAATGAAAAATAAACAACGAAAGAGGTAGAATTAAATAAATTGAAATGAAACAAAAATTAAAACGACCTTAGTTATTCTTCACTAAAAACTTAAAGCATCATGGAAGAAAAGGTGAATATTCAAAAACAAAAAATTAACCCTTCATTTTTTTCATCATTTGTGAAAATATAAAAACTAGAGTCTTTAAAAAAACTCTCTTAAATACCAAAACTTAAAGTGAAAAAAAATATAAAAAGAGATTAGGGAAAAAAAAACTTTCATTAACAATAAAATTCGAAAATTTTAAGTTATTGTTCAAGCAGAAAATGCAAAGAAAAAATATTTAGAATAAATTTTTCTTTAAAATAATCTTAAAGCAATAAAAAAAATGTGAAATAAAAAATCAAGGCAAAAATTCTCAAACATCAAAAGATCAAACTTTTTTTGAAAATCATGTAAAAATTTAAGCAAAAAAAAAAAAAAAATTAATCCAATAAACACTTCTATAAATCTGAAGGAAAACTATGGAAAGTTTTAATCGAGTGACTTAAAAATTGAAGTGAAAAATGACTAAACTAAAATGATTAGAAAAATCATTAAAGCGTGAAATAATGAAAAAATAAATTTGTATCCTAACGACAAAGTGTGATCCAAACATTAAACATACAGAGAGAAAACACAAAAAACACAAAAAGAAGGGTCAGAGGTATAAAGACAGACCAGCACAGTCCAGTAAAGTCCAGTAAAGTCCAGTAAAGTCCAGTAAAGTCCAGTAGAGTCCAGTAAAGTCCAGTAAAGTCCAGTAAAATAAACTTTACTTACTTGAAACTGGTTTTGTTCTCCGTCTTGACGAGCTGCTCCGGGTTCAACTGGGACGACTTCTCCTGGTGAGAAAGATCTGAGGAGGGAGAGCTGAAACACACACATATAAAACACACACACACACACACACACAGACACACACACACATAAAACACAAACACACACACACACACACACACACAGACAGACAGAGGCACAAAATGAGTGAAGAGGGAGGAATGCAGTCAAGAAAGTTGAGCCAACGTTTGAAAACAATGTTTTCTGCCAGTTTAGTCACTTCTGAGTGTGTGTGTGTGTGTGTGTGTGTGTGTGTGTGTGTGTGTGTTTCTGATCATAACACACACCAAGTCCCATTAAATTCTTCTTAATCTGAATTAAAAGTGTAACAGTGATATGAAAAACATGCAAGGGTCAGCAACATTTTTGAGTTTAAAAACATAAAAAAAGCAAAGTTGAAGTTATAATCTGCGCAAATTATGTTAATTTGCAACATTTTACTGCATTTTTCCATTGACAATCCCTCAAATTATCATGTCATAAAACAGGACTATTCTCTATAGTTCTCTACTCTCAAAAATATTGTTATTGACACTGTCACACTCAATCAAAATGTGTCATAATTGCTACAGAATGTCAACTAAGAAGTTTGAATATAAGTATGTTGCCTTTAATTTAACAGGATGTCAGTTTTCAACATTTGTAATGATGTTTTTTAAATAGAAAGGCAAAACTAATTAAAAACTGAACACATATTCAAAATATATGAGTTTTTTCTCATTGTGCTCAATCACAATTTCACTTAAAAGAGTTTTTTCTTTATTTATTATAAATGAATTTTTTACCACATGACATTAAGAGAAAATCTGTCGTTGCAGAATAAAGTGATTTATTACTACTTTATAGAGCTATACCATACACTTTTAAAAAAGTTTTTTATTATTAAACATTGTTTATCATTTTGAAACTTCTTCATAATTAAATGACTTTTATTTTACCGTATGACATTTTTTTTACCACTTAAATATTGAAAAAGCGCCAATTTTGAATTTTTCATGCAAAAATGAAAGGGAGGGGAAAGTGAAAACGATGTGAAATCAGTATGAGAATGAAATATTTAACCTGACTGACTCGTATAAAGATTTTATTATGTCGTTTTTAAATTTTGAACGTTAAAAAAGCTTTTAAACTTTGTTCCAAAAGAGGATGAACCTCCTGCTTTAAACAGCTAAACCCCTCCGTAACCGTCATGTGCCCTCCGGCCTGTAGGGGGCGCACAGCTGGTCTGAGTCCAGGTGTTACAGACCTGCAGGCGGCCGCCGGCTCCTCAGAGATAGAGCTGCTTTTGGAGAAGAGTCTGGACTTCTTTCCGAGACCCAGAGCCGACATGTGGTGGCTGAGGAAAGAGCGACTCCTGGTGGTCGGGAGGAATAACAGCGCAGAGAGAGAGAGAAGGAGAGAAGAAGAGAAGGAGGGAAAGAACGGGGGTTAAACCAGTGATAGAAACCCAACACCAGGACACCAGGAACAAGAACAGACCCAGAACCAGAACCAGGAAAAGACCCAGAAGAAGTGAAGTCCTCTTCAGTGTTTTTTTATGGTCAGTGGAGACTTTTCAGTGTCGTATTCAGGGGGAGGATGTAGAAAATATCTTTGGGGGGGGCGTCAATTGTTAAGTGGTGTGAATCTGTCAGTCTATGTGCTGGATTAATTCAACATTAGTGTGACCATATTCTAAAAACCCAAAAAGAGGACCCTCTACCAAAGACCACAAAGCTTCATAACCCAAACGTTTATTTACAAAACCCCCCAAAGTGACGTCCCTTTTTTTATGTCCGAGTGTAATATTTCCTTCCATCATGAATTGAGTATTTCATCACATGTATTTCTTTATTCTATGAATGGACACAATAAACTTGTGTAGAAATTTGATAATTTTATATTGTACAAAAAAACACAAAACCAAGGAGTTTGGGGGTTTTACAGTCCACCACGTTGGCAGGACTGTTCATAGGTGTCATTAATTTGAGTAAAAATTGAATGTCAGTTATTGTGAATGGAAATTAAAAATACAGTGGCATTATTTTATGCTTCAACCTTTATAAATAAAACATTCTTTGCAAATAAAAAGAATTTTAAAGCTGTTGAGAAATGTCAAAAACTTTTGTCCCGTAATTTTCACCTTGTCAAATGTCAGGGTGGTGCATGGCATTGTAATCTGAAAATAAAATTTCACTTCTCTTATTTTGTCCTTTGTCCTTTGACGTAGTCGGTCTCCTTGGGTTTACTGTAAACACTGGTTCACCTTTTCAAACATCTAAAGAGACTTTATGACTATTTTTTCCAAAAAAGTGAAGTAACCACTGACCTTGTTAAAGGTACAGTCCACCATGTTGGTTACATTATATGTGAAATGTTATTTTAACATCAAATTATTTATCTTATTCACAAATAAAAGAAATGAAACACACAAAATGAAAATGTATGAGTCACTACAGACACTTGAGAGATACTTGCCAATAATTTCACACAGAAAAAATAACAGGAACATATAAATATATTTTCATATATTTGGTTGCTCCACCTGACATTTTTGGGTGCTCAAATTAAAAATACTAAAAAATAATGAACCTAAAATCTTTGAAATGTTGGTCAACTACTGAAATCTGTTAGAAAACATAATTCTTCTCACAGAAATATGTTTTTAATCCATTTTCAAAGAACTTTCAAAAAATACGTTTTTAGACCCTTAGAGTTTAATTACTGTGGATACTTGTCAGGACGGTTGCACCACCTGACATTTTGGGGGTTTGAGGAACCAAAACACAAAAAAACATGTTATATTTTAATAGTTTAAAGATGTGTTCAAATAACACAGGTTTCATAGAATAAAGAAATACATGTGATGAAATACTCAATTCATGATGGAAGGAAATATTGCACTCGGACACAAAAAAAGGGACGTCACCTCATTGACCCATAAATTATTTGTGACAGTGTTTAAAATAAATGAGGCCTTTGCATGTTTGCTTGTTTGCATGTGCAACTCACATTTGAGCGAGTTCATTTTGGAGCATGAGGTGAAGAAAGTTTGGGAACCATTGAAGTAAGTGAACCTAACCTTAATCAGAGCTTCAGTTAGAGGAGCAGAGTTAGTAACACACGCCCGTTAAGAGACGCAGCAGGAACACGAGCAGAAAAGTTCTCCATGTGCCCGCAGAGAACAAACATTCCTGCTGCTTGAACTCAGAGAAAATCTGCTTCCAAATAAAACACGGCCCCTCGTCAGAAACGGGCTAAACTTGGTCAAAGTCAGGAGGCTCAGAGGGACCAGACCAGAGCGGAGCCACCGTTAAATCTGAGGAGAGAAAGTCTGTTTTCCAAACTACACCAACACTTCCTTCTACTTTGGCTGAGATTCACTTTGTAGCAACCGTTTGTGAAAACTTGTGAGTTCTGCAGGAAACGAAAAGTGCCCGTATGTTTCTACAGATCCAGGAAAATTTCTTCAATGCACGGCGCTGATGCTGTTTGTCTTTATTGTCTTTATTTACTGACACCTACTGGAATAAATCAGCTAGACGTTAGACGGCCTGTGAGATAGAAGTGAGGTGACAAGAAAGGAAACACCTGTAAATCTGAAGTGTTTACTTCTATGAAAGCCATAAAATCCCATATAAACAACTTATTCACTTTTTTTTTTTCAAACTAACAGCCTACGTTGCTTATATGGACGCAGCTTTTTCCATCAATTGTGGAAAAAAGTCAGTTGGTTCCAGATTTATTTTCAATACACGATAACTTTTCGTGTAAGATTACAAATTAAATATGGAGATTTTGCATAGTGGCAGCACATGAGGGTTTCTCTTATAGCCTGATATTGAACTACAACTTCTGAAACAGATGTTTGCATCTCTTACTATCTGCCAATGTCCCCTTTTTTATTTTTATTTTCTTAATCTAGTTGTTCTTAAGGTGCGTGTATAAGCAAATGTACAATAATAGTACGTATATGTATCGGTGCTTGCATGTGCAGCAGTATAATATGTCGCTGTATTTTTAGTTTCAATTGCTTTGGTGTATTGTTTGTCATTATTGAAAAAATGAATAAAAAATTCTAATCATAAAAAAAAAAAAATATGGAGATTTTGCTGTAATAAACTTCTGTACCTTTACGAATTTCATAAAACCAAACCCTGAAATCTCTCCTTGAATTTGTTATTTTGCCTAAATAAATTCAAAATGTTCCTTGAACCACTGAAAATAATGAAAAGACCAATAAAAAAACTTAAACATTTACAACTACTATCCCCTTCTCATGCTTTATTTCATTTATGTATTTGCAGTATATATACTATATATACTATACTATACTATACTATACTATACTATACTATACTATATATATACTGCACCATACTATACTATACAATACTATACTGCACGGTACTATACTCCACCATACTATGCTACACTATGCAATACTACTAATGCTATACTATACTGCGCCATACTATACAGTACTATATTGCACTATACTATAATATACTCCATCATACTATACTGTACAATACTGCACCAAACTATACTCCACCATACTATACTACAGCGTACAATGCTATACTGCATTTATGTATTTCATTAACTTCTAATTTGACTTATTTAATTTTTTTGTTCCTGTAACTTCACCTCTGATTGATATAGTGGATTAATGACTGAAATGCCAAATGTACTCAAGGTTTATTTTCTATATTTATGATAAAGTTAAACATTAGAAAAAGTCATTCTACGTGCTACATGTGAAAGTAGGAGGCTACTACCTCCTACTTTCACATGTAGTACGTGGTCGGTGGTTTGGAAAACAGCCAAAGTTCTCCAGGTCCAGTTTTCTGACATTAACTTAGAATAAAAAGTGTTTCAGGAAAACTTACGGGCTGGTCGGGGACTTGGTCTCCTGCTCGGCGGCGATGGAGCCGTTAGAGGCCGAGTGAGGAGGAAGAGGAGACCCTCTCTGGGATCCAGACGGGCTGGAGGCGGGGCTGCCGGGGTCAGAGATCAGCGGGGACGAGGCCCTGCTGCCCAGACCCGCCGTGGGACTGGGGGAGGACACGACGGGGGAGACGGCGGGGGACACGGCGGGAGAGATGGTTTGGAAAGTGGCGGGAGAGACGGCAGGAGAGACGTGAGGAGAGACGGGTGTGTTGTCGGTGGAGGGGGGGAGGCAGGCTGCTGGGGTGGGGGAGGGAGAGGGTGAGGTGCCGACAGGTGAGGGGAGGACGTCAGGGAGGTTCTGGGAGGAGACGCGGCGGCTTTTTCGTCCTTCCTGCTCGCCGCCGGCTGTTTTTCTTCTCTCTTTCCGCAGGTGAGGGGAGGAGTCGTCCATGTCTCCGTCCTCGTACCTCAGAGCCGTCTACACACACACACACACACACACACACACACACACACAGATAATGGTCAGAGTGTGTGTGTTTCAGAAAAACATCTTATTGCGATTTTTCTGGCAGATGCAGCGATTTCAAGTCGATTCACGATTTTCTTTAAATCAAACTTTTAGTGAAATTTTCACAATTTAAAGTCAATTTACAAACTTGACAGAAAATTACATCAAACCATTGAAACATCAAAAGCTTTTACTCTAATATGAGGATGAAAATAAAAACTGAAGGTAAGAATTGATTCAAACTTTGAGATAAAAGGTCAATATTTTAATATGAAAAGTGGAAATTTTGAGACAAAATTCTGAGACAAAAAGTCAATAAACTTCCAGAGTTTAAGAAATTAATTTAATATTATGTGGAAAAAAGTCCAAACTTTCTCATTTAAGGTCAAAATTTTAAGATGACTAAAATCTGAGTTTTGAAACAAAGACAATCTTTGTGATAAAAAGTTGAAATTTTGATATAAAAAGTTAAAACTCTAAGATTTAAGTCAAAATTATTAGAAACAAATACAAAATTAAAGGATAAAGGGCAAAAAAAAAATAAATTTAAGAAGATTTTTAGATAAATAGTTGAATTTTGACTTATCTCAAATCCCTAAAACCTATCCCTGTTATTTCTAAATGGGACTTTTTAAATTGTATTTAGTTATAAAAACTGAAGAACAGAAAGAGCTATCTTTGACTCTTAACTTTTAAAAATGATGTAGTGCAAAATATCCTTAATTGTGTCAAGTTAAATAAAATAAAATACAAAACAATTCAAAACAAAATTCAACAATCTCAAGGAAAAAATGATTTTTCCAACAGTCTCACACTCAAAGACAGGTGTGTGTGAAACAGCTGATATAACAGATCCTGGATCAGTCAGGAGCAAAATAAAAAAGCGATCACATGATCACGATGTCTGAAATTGCGATTTCGATCAGAAAACGATAAATCGCTCAGCCCTAGTTCTGGCTCAGGTGTGTGTTTCCTCTCAGGGCGCCGTGGTTACCTCGTAGATGGTGAACTGCGCCCTCAGGTCCGGTTCGGTCCCTTTGTTGTTCATGTGTTTGAAGATGATGGTTTCCATCCCCAACTGCTCCAGACTGTCGGTCAGGTCGTAGAACGAGTCCTGGTCCGGGAGAACCGCCAGAGTCTGACATCAAAAACACACACAGGAATAATCAGTGTGTGTACAAACACTTGCATCTTTCATCCAGTGCTGCACTGACATTTCTGGGTTCTGAGTCATGAGGAAAGAAAACGAATTGTCAAAGTTTCTGCAGGAAAAGTGAATCCAACTGTTTAAAACAGGAAAGGGATATAAAAAGATATCCAAGGAACTGAGGATGCTAATAAGCAGAGTTCAAACTCTAATGAAGAAGTGGAAAATGAGGGATTCTGTTGAAACCAAACCACGGTCAGGTAGACCAACAAACATTTCAGCTACAACTGACAGGAAAATTGTTCTGGATGCAAAGAAAAACACACAAATAACTTCAGCTGAAATACAGGACTCTCTGAAAGAATGTGGTCTGGCTGTTTCAAGATGTGTTACTCAACCAAAGAGACAAACTGTTAAAAACTACCTTTACAAAAGAAACTACAAGTAGAGAAATGAGCCAAAAACAGCAAAGAGTAGGAATAAAACTTAGTTTAAGTTGGCAANAACATTGTTCCATTTGGAGAGGAGTCAACAAGGCCTATGATGAAAGGTCCACCATTCCTACTGTGAAACACGGAGGTGGATCACTGATGTTTTGGGGATGTGTGAGCTACAAAGGCTCAGGAAACTTGGTCCAAACTGATGAATGAAGGATGAATGCAGCATGTTATCAGAAAATACTGGAGGAAAATTTACACTCATCAGCCCAGAAGCTGCACATGAGACGTACTTGGACGTTCACACATGACAATGATCCAAAACACAAGGACGAGTCTAAGTTTTTAGATAAAGTTGAAATGTTGTAAAAAAGAGGGGGAAAAAAATTGTTTTTGAGATTAAAAAAAAACCCAAAACGTTGAGTAAAAGGACAAATTTTGACACAATAAAATCAAATTTTTAAGAAAAATCTTGCATTTGGGATAATTAAGCAAAAATCTGAGATATAAAGTTGAATTATGAATTTTTTTGTTCAAAATTAGGAAATAAAACTAGTCAAAATTCTGAGATAAAAGTCGGAATTTGCAAAAATGTCGAAGTTTTGAGATAAAAAGTCAAACTTTGAGAAAAGAACAATGAGATTAAGGACAAAAATTTACAAAGAGACAACATAATTTTGAGATGAAGTTAAAACTTTGAGCCTAAAAGTCGATATTTTAGAGAAGAAGTCTCATTCTTGAAATTGAAAAGTGAAAAATTTAGGATGAAAAGACAACATTTGGGACCTGCCATTGGCTACAGCAGAATAAAGGGAAGGTTCTGGAGTGGCCATCTCAGTCTCCTGACCTCAATATTGTTGCTTTGTGGAAACATGTTTGTTTATTTGTTTACCTTGTTGATGAGCGTCATGGCGAACATGAGCAGCTCCGTGTCTGAACCGTTTCTCTCCTCCAGAACCTCCATCAGGTAACTCCACGGCTTCACACCTGCAACACACACACACACATAATTATTAACAGATGAAACTGTGGAGCAGGTTACGTGACTTTTCTTTAACGTGTGTGTGTGTATGTGTGTGTGTGTGTTTTCACCTCTCTTCCCGTCCACCGTGTTGACAGCGTTGATGAGCAGTGGACTGTTGGACTCGGCGTACTCCACGAAGACGATGAGCAGCTTCAGCGCCGTCTTCACCACCAGACGAGACTGTGAGAGGAGAGAACTTCACCGTCTGTCCACCAGGGGGAGCTGTGAGTCTGCTCTGCACTTTAAACTCACTCTGAGACTCTTTCACTACAGAGGAGGCTTCAAAACTGTGTCTAAGCTGAGTGATGGTGGTTTTTACACAGTCTGCCATCATTAAAGGGTTATTCCACAGTTTTTTAACCTGGACTTTAATTTTAGAAGTGGTTTCCTTAAGAAAGAACAGATTTCTATGCCTCTCAGATGTTGAAGTTTTTCCAGTCTGAAACGATCTCAGATATTCACATTTAACTCCAGCCTCACAAACATGTGATGCAAAAACAGATTTTACTGGAAAAAAAACAAGATTTATTTAGAGTTTTGATGACTCACCAGGCTCCCCGTCAGCGTGTAGAGCCACTGCACCGTCTCATTGTGGTTTATCACGCCGTTCATACCGTCCACGAACAGCATGATCTGACTGAGAGCTGAGAGAGGAACAGACAGACAGATGGAGAGAGAGAGAGAGAGAGACAGACAGACAGGTCAGTGTCAGTGCTGCTTTCCACACACAGCTCCAGCAGATCCCGAGGAGCCTGTAATCTGCAGGGCTGACTCAGCTCTCTGTGGGTTTGTTGGACGTGTGAAGCCGAGTTTCCATCGAGCGGAGCTGCTACTGTGTGTGTGTGTGTGTGTGTGTGTGTGTGTGTGTGTGTGTGCAGACTGAAGAACCCAGAAATCTGTTCCACCTCCAAATCTCCAGACTGATCTCGTGAGGCCTCATCACTTCGTAAAACACCTCTGAGACAAGAACAGTTCACTTTTCTGCACCGTTATCGGACTCTCCTGTTCTTCCCACAGGCTGAAGCATCACGTGGGAACTGGATTAAAGTTTTTCATCTCCGAAGACATTAAAAAAAAGAGCTTTGATATGGTGCCAAATGCTGCTGTGTCATAAATCATGTGGCGTTCCCCAGGGCACCATCCTCGGACCCTTTTGTTTATCCTTTTTAGAACAGAAGGTCCAACAAAAACCAGCATCTAAAACAACCGTGAGGTCTTCAGACTCTGAGAATCACTTTTTAAAGTGATCTCAATATCAGTTTTTGAACCCTGGGTGAAGATAAACAGTCATGGATTGTGACCTTAAACAGCAGAAAGATTTATGCATCCCTCGCCTGTGATATCCCGTTAAACTTAGAGTCAGATTCTTAAACTGAACTGCACAGACAATATTTGGGGGAAAATGTATTATTCAGCTTCAAAACTCTGCAAAATTTGAGCCTAAAATCTCATTCTAGTTGCAGCCAAGTTTTATGAGCGTTTAACTTCTCCTGCGTACTCGTGAATTAATAGATATGTTGCAGTTAATAATGATAATTTTGTGTTTCCTTCTGTAACTCTGTGAGCATCAACAGCGCTTTTCTTTGAGTGTCACCTCTCAGGATGTAGTTCTGGTAGTTGGTGTCGGCCTCTGCTCCCACTTTGATGAAACACGTCAAACCTTCAGACGCCACAAACTCTGGGACCAGGTCTTTATCATCCTGCAGAGACAGAAAAGTCAAGATCATGTTGCTGTTTTCTCAGGGTCTTTGAGACAAAACCACATCAGAACAAGTGTGTGTGTTTATCACAATATGTCCTGTTGCAATATTCTAATCGTAGTTAATGAAATATTTCTATAACCTGAAATGTGTCAAAATGTCAGCAACAGTTTTTGCAGCAGATGTTTTCTGTTCTACACCAGAGTTACTCAACCAAAGAGACAGACTGTTAAAAACTACCTTTACAAAAGAAACTATACAAGTGGAGAAAAGAGGCAAAAACAGCAAAGAGGAGAAATAAAACTTAGTTTGAGGTGGTAGAAACTGCCCAAAAAGCCACAAAAATAGGCAGTTAAGTTGGGTTGAAACCTGGAAATACTCAAAAAGTAGCAAAAAAAAGGGGCCAAAAAGAGCAAAAAGTGTCAAAATTGGGCAAAAACCACAAAAATTGGAAAGAAAATTAGGGGTGGGCCTGGAAAATAGAGACAAGGTATCAAGAAAAAGGGCTAAAAGTGGCAAAAAAGAGTAAAAAGTGACTGAAATGGCCAAAGAGCAACAAAAATTTGCAAAAAAAATATTTTGGAGGAAACTTGACAATAATTCAAAAAGTCGCAAAAAAAGTGAAAAACGTGTTTAGAACAGTAAAAGGTGGTAAAAATGGCCAAAGTTAACAAAAATGGCAAGAAAGTTGGGATTAATCTTGAAAAATAGTCATTTTGTTGCAAAAAAAGGTGAAAAGTGTCAAAAATGAGCAAAAACAACTAAAATTGGCGGGAATAGTGGGTGTGGGCCTGGAAAATAGTAAGATGGTACAAAAAAATGGTCCAAAAGTGGAAAAACAGAGGAAAAAGTGATGAAAATGGCTGAAAAGCAACAAAAAACAGCAAGTAAATTTTGGAGGAAACTTAAAAATAATTAAAAAGTTGCAAAAAAGGTGAAATTAGTGACGAAAAACAGTGAAAAGTGGCTGAAATGACCAAAATCAACAAAGATGGCAAGAAAGTTGGGATGAAACTTGAAAAACTAGTTAGTTTGTTGGGAAAAAATGGTCCAAAAGTGGCAAAAAAAAAAGAGTGAAAAGTGTCATAAATGGGCAAATACAACAAATTTGGAAAGAAAATTGGGGGTGGGCCTGGAAAATAGAGACAAGGTATCAAAAAAAAGGGCCAAAAGTGGCAAAAAAAAAGAGTGAAAAGTGACTGAAATGGCCAAAAAGCAACAAAAGTGAGCAAGCAAAATTTTCGAGGAAACTTAAAAATAATTCAGAAAGTAGCAAAAAAGGTGAAATTGGTGACGAAAAACAGTGAAAAGTGGCTGAAATGACCAAAATCAACAAAGATGGCAAGAAAGTTGGGATGAAACTTGAAAAACTAGTTAGTTTGTTGGGAAAAAATTGTCCAATAGTAGCAAAAAAAGAGTGAAAAGTGTCAAAAATGGGCAAAAACAACAAAAATTGGCGGGAAGAGTGGGGGTGGGCCTGGATAAAAGTAAAATGGTATTTTTAAAAATGGTCCAAAAGTGGAAATGAAGAGGAAAAAGTGACGAAAATGGCCAAAAAGAAACAAAAATTAGCGAGAAAAATTAAAAATAATTCAGAAAGAAGCAAAAAAGGTGAAATTAGTGATGAAAAATTGTGAAAAGTGGCAAAAATGGCCAAAGTAAAAAAAAAAAAGGGCAAAAAAGTTTAAAAACTATTTAATTTGTTGGGAAAAAATGGACCAAAAGTGGCAAAAAAGAGTGAAAAGTGTCAAAATGGGCAAATACAACAAATTTGGAAAGAAAATTGGGGTCGGGCCTGAAAAATAGAGAGATGGTATCAAATAAATGGTCTAAAGGTGACAAAAAAATTCATTAATGGTGGAAAAAGAGACAAAAAACAGTGACGAGTGATTAAAAATGGCCAATATCAACTGAAATGCCCAAAAAGTTGGGATGAAACTTGAAAAAATGGTTTGTTTGTTGGGAAAAAAGTGGCAAAAATGAGTGAAAAGTGTCAAAAATTGGCAAGAAAATTGGGAGTGGACCTAGATAATAATGGGGAAGTATTGCCCTAGTGTGTGTGTGTGTGTGTGTTACCTGGAAGAGCTGCTTGAGAGAAAAGAGGGAGCGTCTGAGCTCTGGACCCTGAGAGTTGTACAGTTTCTCTGAAACACAAGAAGAAGAAGAAGAAGAAGGATGAGAGGGAGGGTGAGGGTTTAAAGTCAGGAATGAAAGTATTTCCTGTTTGTTTCTACGAAAGGTCGAGACCCTCGACTCCGTCTGCGAATCAGAGCAGAAGATGACGGATTTACTCTTCAGAAATTTACAGTTAAACTTGAGTTCAAGAGGCAACAACGACGACAGAGAACACTCAAATAAGGAATCACATCAAAATTCATCTCTGACATCACTACAAGTCTCCAGAGGGCTGGCCAATCAGAAGGAAGGGGGTTCCTCTTAAAGTGACAGCATTTCAGACAGATGCTGAAATCAGGGTTTTTAAAACACCAAGGAGAGACTTTACTAAACTCGATACCCCTCTTTAAGGTCGGCCAGCGTTTCTCTCAAACAACAGCGAGAGTTTTCATCCACTAAAAAATAATCTGCTGAGACAGGATGTGAAGATTTAAAGTTTAAAGAGACACAAATAAACTGAAGACACAAACATATCGGAGGAATTCATGAGAGAAAGAGACGACGGGAGCCACATCCAAGCAGCAAATGAGGATTTGAAACAGATATAAACACACACACACACACACACACACACACGAGACAGAGCTGTGGTTACTGTGTGTGTAACAGGAAGTCATGGGAGTCTGTTGTCGTGGCAGAAGGATCCATAAATCCTCCCCTGTGATTTCAGAGCGAACAGAAACACTGTCATCACTCAGGCGAACACACGGCTCTCAGATCTTTAGAAAACCAACCACAGTCGGACGTTAACTCCACTTTAAAGACGGTTTGACGTCACCTCCATCACCTGCTGTAGCCTCAGGTGACTTCTGAGCTTTTTTACTGTCGTTATAATTCACGGTTCTGTCACTTTTAGAGCTGAAAGTTAAAGGAAACAGACAGAAGAAGCTTTAAGTAATCTGAGATCATCATCGTGTTTGTTGATGAACCAACTCGTTTGAGAGATTTGACTCAAGAGTTCACCAACGATCAAGATTAAAGGAAACTGATAAACATAACAGCAAATTCATTTCTGAAAAGTTAACCTCTCTGAATGGACCCTTACCCCAACTTTAACCCAACATAACCTTAACTTGAGCCTTACCTAGGTGTTATCTAACCCCAAACCAAACCAAACCCAGCCCCAACCTAAGCCTGTACTCACCCAAACACAAGCCCTAACTAACCTTAGCTTTATCTAACCCTACATTAGTTTAACCTCACATCGACCAAACCTAAACTTTTCCTAAACCCTTTATTATCTTAACCTTACCAAAACTAAACCCAATCCAGCTCAATCTAACCCAGACCTAAGCCTAACCAGTCCCCACCCTGAGCCTAACCTAACCTTACTCTTATCTAACCCAATCTCATCCTAACTTAACCCAGACATAAGTCTAAACTAACCCTTACCTAAGCCGTACCTGGCCCAAACCTAAGCCTTAACTTACCCCAACCATAGCCTTCTCTAAATCCAACCTAGGACTAAACTAACCTAACTGAATCCAAACCTTAGGCTTCTCTAATCCCAACCTAACACTTTCCTAACCCCGACCTAAGCCTACGCCTCACCTAACATTACCCTTATCGAAAACACAATCTAATCCTAACCTAACCCCAACCTAAGCCCAGCCTAACATTGCAATTATTTAATCCTAACTCAACTTAGACCTAAGTAGTACCTAACCCCAATCTAAGCTATACCTAGCCAAAAGATAAGCCTAACCTCACCCCAAACTTAGGCCAACCTAGCCCAAAACTAACTCTCCTCTCACCCAACCTTAGCCTAACCTAAATCCAACCTAGGAATAACATAATCCTAACCCTAACCTTACCTAACCCAAACTTTTGCCTTATCTAATCCCAATCTAACCCAGACCTAAGCCTAACCTAGCCCCGACCTAAGCCTAGCCTAATATTATCCTTATCTAATCCAATCTAATCCCAACTCAAACTAGACTTTAGTAGTACCTAACCCCAACCTAGTTCTCCTCTCACCCAACCTTAGCCTAACCTAAATCCAACCTAGGACTATCATAATCCTAACCCTAACCTTACCTAACCCAAACTTTTGCCTTATCTAATCCCAATCTAACCCAGACCTAAGCCTAACCTAGCCCCAACCACCTAAGCCTAGCCTAATATTATCCTTATCTAATCCAATCTAATCCCAACTCAAACTAGACTTTAGTAGTACCTAACCCCAACCTAAGCCTAACCTAGCCCCAACCACCTAAGCCTAGCCTAATATTATCCTTATCTAATCCAATCTTATCCCAATTCAACCTAGACCTTAGTAGTACCTAACCCCAACCTAGTTCTCCTCTCACCCAACCTTAGCCTAACCTAAATCCAACCTAGGAATAACATAATCCTAACCCAAACTTTTGCCTTATCTAATCCCAATCTAACCCAGACCTAAGCCTAACCTAATATTATCCTTATTTTTTTAACAATATACTTATTGAGTTTTATAGATTTTTACAACACAGTACAGACAGAAGTATATTATCCTTATTTAATCTAATATTATCCCAACTCAACCTAGACCTTAGTAGTACCTAACCCCAAACTAAGTCTAACCTAACCCCAGCATAACTCTTCTCTCACCCAACCTTAGCCTAACCTAAGTCCAACCTAAGACCAATCTAACCCTAACCTGACTCCAGTCCAAGCCTTGCCCAACCCCAACCTTGGCCTAACCTCAGCCTTTCCTAACCTATCCCGATTTAAGCCCAACCTATCCCCAATCTGACTCTTATCATACCCCAACCTTTGCCTGACCTAAATCCAACCTAAGCCTAACCCTAACCTAATGAGATGATTCAACAAAATTAACACCACGCTGTTTCAAAGTGAACCAGAAACTAAATAAAGAGCTCATAAACTCATTGGTAGTCTTTATTTCTGCATCTGCTTTCACAGAATCTAACAACATCTTGCACCTTGTGGTTTCGCCCCCTGCTGTGCATTTGAAAAACTACAGGTTTGAAGCTTTTCTTGGCTTTTTACTAAGCAGCAACTTCGGGACTATGGGGCAGTGTGTTAATAGTCGAATGTCCGCTGCTATAAGACCAAACACTACGCACACACCAGGTAGAAAAAGCCGACTTTAGCAGCTTTAAAAACATGTTTACATTACAGGTTTTTTATTTCTCACTCAGTCTGTTAGAAAAAATCTGCACCCGAGCTCTTCAACGCCTTCGTCCTGAGTTTGTGCAGAGATGAAGTCATCTGCAGCAGCTCCTCTCTGGTTCCTCGCTGCTCTAACGTGATGGAATCATTTATACCAGAGACAAATAAACCGATGAGACCCGACATCCTGTTTACCTTTGAGTAAACAATCTGAGACACTCTGTCCTGCTGCTCAACATGGAGCTGATAGAAAACTCTGCTTTCTAATGGTTTGATGGGAAAACAGAGACAGAGCCACCCTCCTCCTCCTCCCTGCTCTGTCCCCTGGCAGAGTCTCCAGCCTCCTTTTGACTCTCAAACCCAGATGTGAAACGGTGTCACGGCCTTTTTTTAAAAAAGCAGAGCAGAGCCGTGGTCCCGGTGCAGGAACAGCAGGTAGTTATTATGAAGTTATGATGAATGTTCTCACAGTCTGCTGTAAACTGGCTGAACAAACAGCTCACAGGAGGACGAGACATTTTTAACCTGATGGAACGGATTAATCATGAGGATGGTTCAGAATCACAGCAGCGCTCACGCACAGGTGAGATCAGTTTGACTCTTTATTTCCTTCTGTTTTTAGAGTCTTCAGTGTTTTCTGACAGAAAAATAATCCATTCAGACTGAACTCATGTTTTGAATCAGGCTGTGAACATTTATTTCTGCTGTAAAATTTAACTCTTTGAATGAATGGGTGTGTATGTGGCTTCTGCTCTTTCTGCACAGCCTCTAGTGGACACTCTAGGAACTGCAGCTTTTAACACTTATGCACCAAATTCTTGTTTCAGAGCAGAGGTTGCTGCTTGATTTTTACCTCTTAGTTTACAAACTACACATTTCGGTGCAAAATACTGAACTTTCCATTCTTTTCACATATTTTTTTGTGTATTTTCAATGGACATTAGTGTTTTTCATGCATTTTCATACTGACATTTACCAAACTGGCACATCATCATTCATCTGATCCTAACTTAAATATTATTTCTTTACATTTTTAGAAATATATTTAACATCATTCTTAATTTTCTTTTTCATTTTTGTGAGCAACAATTGTGCATAAGTAGATACAAATGTATTGGGCGTTTTGTGTGTTTTATTCATATATTTTTCAGAAATAATATGATTTCTTGCACATATTATGCAAAATTTATACTCCGTAGCATTCATTTTTATTTATTTTGAATACATTTTTATTCGAATTTGTTGTCTCCTTGTGTGAAAGTTACATTGTTTAATAATATATTTTTTGAACAGAACTTTTTTCCTTATTTTCGTAAATTAAAAATCCTGTCTAAAAATTCAAGACACTATATATTTCATACTATCCCAACATATGTTTTCATTTATTTTGACTCCTTGCTTAACTTTGCTTTTGCTCATTTGTATAATTTTGCAAATAAAATGCACAATTTAGATACTGTAAAAGGAAATATGCATGAGTATTTAAATATAATGAAAGTCTAAATATTTTAAAGTTACACTGCACTTCTGTTGAGTTTTAGTTTTTGCTTAATTTACTTATTTCTTCAACTTATTTTTCAAGGATATATTTCATATCATGCTTTCATATTTTCACGTTCTGAAATATTCATTATTTTAAGATAAACTGAGACTCTTCTCTCATTTTCATTTATATATTTTTGCATTGCAAACATTTTTGCACATATTCTGTTATGTTTGCAGATAAAAATAAACCGTGCATCATTTCTTTACAATAATATTTTGCATAATTATACAGATAAACTCCTGTAAATTGGAAATCTCCCCAGAGTGCATCACTTTTATTTTATTTTAACCTTGGATTAGTAATTTTCAATAAACTGGGCATAAAATGTTTATTTTTTCATTTTTTTGTGCATGATTTGTGATTTTTAACTGCACATCGGTGTGTTTTTGTCAGAAATTCTGCATCATGTGTTCAATTTTAAGTGAAGAGCATCGATTTGACATTTGAGTGTTTGATGATAATCTTTACATAAAATTCATTTTCACACTTTGACTAAAACCTGTTGCAGTTTCCACAAAGTGAAACATTTAAAACACTTTATTTCGTGCAAACATTCTTTATTTTTGGTGTTTTATGTGACATAAACCAGATCTTTGAAACCTCTGGGATGTTCACTCTGATCCAAAAAAAGCTCCTGAAACAAAAGAACGAACGTTTGGACGGAGGGTTTCAGAGGTTAAACTCTGATTACAGGTTTTTATAATCGCTCAGTGGGAGAAAGAGCACAGACGTGACTTCTCATTTTAGACTGAATTACGCCCAAACACTCGAGGGGTAAACACTCTGAGATATTCTGAACAAAGAGAGAGAAACAGAGTTGGAAACAGAGAGAGAGAAGGATCCCTGCAGAGCTCAAATAAAGAGGCTCAAAGTGAAGATGTTTAACAGCAGCCGCCGGTCGCAGACGAACAAAGAGCTCTCTGTGTGAAAACACCACGTCCGTCCGACCATCTGGGCCGTAAAGACGGCGCTGAAAGGAGCGAGAGCATCGCAGCATGTTTCAGGAGCAGAAACAGAAACATGTTACGTCAGTTTCAGCTCAGAGAGGAGTTCTTCTTACTGAAGCTTTCCGGATTTCTGTTCTTTGAAAAACTAAGGATGAGTGAATAAACTCCCAACCTTAACCTACCCTTTTCCAATGCCAACTAAAAAAATGTAACGCTTATTCTCAGTAACATAACATTTTTAAGAGATTATGCTTTTTTAGTCTTTATTCTGTCTCTCTCGTGCCCCGGTCTCCACCTAATTCTGGTCTTTATACCACACTATATTTCAGAGCTTATAACTGTAGAACCATAAGGTCAAATTCATCAGTGACACCTCATTTGAAAAGTTTAAGTCTCTAGTTTCAGAAAACGTCATGTTGTTATATGTAGCTAAAGTCCACATCAGGATAAATGCAGCTGAAACACTTTTTTTTCCTCTTTGTTTTTTGTAACTAATTTTTGAACATCATTAACTTCAAGATGCTTCATGTCAGACATTAAAGCATCCACCACGTCACTTCTATACCTTTTCATCTACAACTGGGTGAAATTTGAGCTTTTTAGGTAAAACTTTGCAGGAGTTACAACGTTTTTAGTCTCGAGTGACCAAACACCAAAGACTCCGTGCAAACAAAACCAGCTCCGCAGTGCTCAGTGTCTTCTTTGTAGGCAACTTTGCTCTCTTCCTGGAAAGGTTCGACAAAAATCATGAAATTGTCGTTCACAGTCACAGATTGTACCTCTACGAATTAGGTTTCGGCAATGATCTAAATGGCTACAGCTGGCTTCCTGTGAAGGGTAAGGTGATTGGTTACTGTAGGAGTGAGTGACAGGCCTGTTAGCCTGGTTAGGTACGGGCGTCAGGATGTGACGTAATGACCCCAAACAGGTAGGACGTCCACGTTGTTGTGAGCGATTCTTTCACTAATTACGTTTTGTTGGTGAAGAAAACTGAGAAACAAACTTAGAGACTGAAATGTGAAGAATCTAAACTTGTTTATACTTTGATGATGTCAGAAGAATGGTGAAGGGATTGCAGACGAGGTTAATTGGAACATTTTTTCTGGTGCAGACATCATTTCTTCGGTTCTCTCTCTAACATTGTTCTTTAATCAGTTTATTCTCCATCTCTCAGAAATCACGCTGAGCTCAGTTTACTCTGAGTGTGCGTCACTGGACGGTTCTGGACGTTGGAGTTCAACAATAAACGTGTGTGTCAGTGTTTTCTCTCAGAGCGAGCGGTGAGTCAGACCCACTGACATCCAACTTTGACCCGACATGGCCGCCTGCCAAACGCAGTTTCACTACAACAGCTGAGAGTCAAAGGAGGGAACGTCCCCGGATTATAAAGAGTTATAACTGTGCAGCGATGCCAACGACACACTCCAGCTGTATCTGTGTGTGTGTGTGTGTGTGCGTGTGTGAGATTCCTCTCTCCTGACCACACTCCCTCACATAGTTACGGGCTGTTTGTGTGAGTGAAGGAGGGATTCATGTTGCATTCATGGCCCATCACACGGGCCGTTAAAATGAGCTTCATAGAGACTGTAAACACTTCACAGAGAAATGTGAAAGGATGAACATTCATCACTCCTTCAGTAATGCTTCACTTTTAAACTGCAGTTACACACACACACACACACACACACACACACACCTCATATAGAGTTTGCAGAAACAAACATCACAGTATAGGGTTCATGCAGCAGCAGAGACAGAAGTTTTTTTAAGCTGCAGTGCAGAAAAACGCCTGTAGGTGGCAGTTGATGCAAAACCACAAGATGCACGACTAAAATAAAACCAAATATTAATGTTGAGGGAGAAACAAGAAGTTTGGAGGTCGAGCTCTGCAAAATCTGCAGCAACAAGACGAAACCTGACACACGACTAAACAGGTCTGGATGAATCTTTCAGCTCAACCTTTACCTGAACTTCTCCGCCCGCTGATCACAAAAGCAGCTTTTATGCAGACTCACAGGTCGTAACCAAAGATCCCAGCAGCTCCTCGGCTCCTCGCAGAAACTGTTATTTGTACGCAGGAATGCAACAACAAACCGGTTTATCATGCAAATTTAATCCTGAAGACACACAAACGATCCTGTTGTCAGCTTTAAGAAGAGGACGCTTCTTTAATTTTGGGAAAACCAGCACCAGACAAAAGAAAGAGACACCTGAGCTGCAGGAGCTTAGTGTGAAAGAGACCGAGCAGCAAAGATCTTTATCCACGAAGAATGGGATGGTTCATTAAATCCACAGTTTGGATTTTATCATGTTCAGAAGTCACAGTTTTCAGTTGAGTTTAGGTGCATTATTGTTGTTGTTTGTAACAGCCAGAAAACCATATAACCCCAAAAATCGATTGTTGACATTTTTTCAAATGTAAAAAGCTGCAAGAATGAGGCAGTTTGCCATTCGATACATCCCCAAAGCTGAGTGAGACATTTCTAGTTTTAACATACCAACTCCTCAGTAAGGAAATTCGTTATTGGCTGTCCCAGAGGTCGCTAAATGATGCCATCACACAACTTGCACAATAAGCCATGAGTATGTAACCTTCATGGACACTGTAGCAGAGAGGAACAACATAATGGGAGAGACAGAAAGCAAGTTGAGAAAACCACCATGAATATATTTAGAACTTACATCAGTGTATTTGGGCCAATTAAAGAAAAAAAAGCATAAATTGGTTAATTTGCAAGTAAAAAAGTGGCAAATTTACAAGTTGATACACACTCAAATTTGCTCATTTAAAAATGGCAAACAAAAATTACAAAGTGGCGAAATTGCAAAGTTTATGAAGCGGCAAATTTGCGAGTTGATACAATGGGAAATTTGCTGATTAAAAAGTGGCAAATTTGCCAGTGAATACAATTGCAAATTGGAGAGTTTAGAGTGGCAATTTGCTTGTATAAAAGTGGCAAACTTGCATGTCGAAAGGTGGCAAATTTGTGGGTTGAAAAGTGGCAAATTGCATGTATAAAGGTGGCAAGTTTGCAAGTTTAAGGGTGGCAAATTTGGGAGTTTATACAAGGGCAAAATTTGCAAGTTGATAAAGTGGCAAATTTACTTGTTTAAAAGTGGTAAAATTTACGAGTTGATTTAATTAGCAAGTTGAATAGTCGCAAATTGCATGTATAAAGTGGCAAATTTGCAAGTTAATACAATTGCAAATTTGAGAGTTTAGAGTGGCAATTTGCTTGTATAAAAGTGGCAAATTTGCTAGTTTTAATGGGGCAAATTTGCACCGTCATCACTTACAGTAAATCCAAAATGCTTCTATAAAGCACAACCATACAAAGCCAAGGACACATCCTCAAATTCTGACTGTTTTTCTCCTGTTTACACCAGGTCCACAATACACACCTCCCTCCATAAATGTCCTGCTAAACTTTCTCGCCTTTTCAAGCTTATGTTAACTGTTTTTCAAATTCATTTCTCGATCTGATCTGGCTTTCGACAAATACTCTAGGCAAAGTCAAGACAATGAATCACCTGCCTGCAAAGCCATCATCGTATTTTTTACTGACACCTTAACGGAAAGCTGTTAAACTGTGTCCTGAAGTGCAGAAGTGTGGCGTACACAATCACCAAGGAACAGTCTGCAAACCTTGAAACATGCAAAACATTCGAAACTAATGCAGTGGTGCAAAAACAAATATGACACTCCAAGACAAACAACTGTGCTGACAGAAAACACGCTGTAAATACAGAAACGATGCAAATGTAAAACCATAAAAAATGCAAAAGGGAAATGTGAAAGTGTGTTGTCTTTGAGTTTTGTTGTCATGGTTTATTATGCTGCTTATGTAATATAATATTAATTTTACATATTTAATTATTCTTTAGCTGATCCTGTTCTGCTGCCTTGTTTTACTGGAATTGTTTTCCAGAGAATTGATGTTTTTATTGCCTGTAAAGCACTTTGTAACTTTGTGTTTCGTGTTATTATATTATTATATGATTATTATGTGCTGATTTGTTTTTTTCTGGACTTTGCTTTTTTCCCCTTCTTCCTCCCTCTTGTTTCTCCTTATATGTTATGTTATATGTCACTGTTTTTTATGTTTCTTGGACGAGATTAAACTGAAATGCAATTTTGTTGCTCTGAAACGTGCAATAACGAATAAAGTCTCTTGTATCTTAATGGTTCTTGCTCTTGATAATCGTAAACCTGTGATTATAAGTCAGTCTGTAACTGAACCATCAAACTCTATAACCACTTTGTCCCTGTGTTCATCAACTTAACTTGAATTAATTAAATCAAATTGAAAGAAAAAAATGAGTTTTCCGAATGTTTCTGCAGTACAACCTCCAGCCAGAGGGGGCAGTAGTGAACCAGAAGAAGTTTATCTGAGCCCAGGAGAGTCTTTCCTCCATAAAAACATCAGCATGAGAGGAAATAGGTGAAGGACTGAGCAGGAAGGTGTGAATGAATGAATGAAACAAAGCCAAAGACTGAAGACGGAGGGATGAACGGAGGGAAGGATTCATGTGTTTATCCCACAGAAACAGGAAGTGACCCAGATAAACTCTGAGTGGTATTTCCTGTTAGTGCCAGCGCTGCTAATTGAGCTCAACTATTTCACCGAAATGAGTTTGAAGAAGACGAGGTTTCTCCTCCTCAGAGCGATTTAAAGTAGAGATAAAGAGCCGGGTTTAAAGTTTCTGTGGTTTTTTTAGAGCAGCTTTCTACATTTCTAACTCAACACTGTCTTCACAACATTCAACACTAAAAGAAAAAGACTCTTAGTGAAAGTTCAGAATAATAAATCAGCTGTGCATGGTTAAATTTACAAAATAAAGCGCTCAGATTAGGGATAAAACATGGGTAATATCGAGAAAGACTTTCAAAATAAAGCTCACTGACAGAATCTTACACGTCTGAGTTGTCGAAGTCTTTAACTAACAAACGAATGACTTATCCAATAAAAATGAAAGGTTTAGAGTTAATAAGGAGAGGAAGTCACTGGGAATCAAACAAACGACTAACAGGAGGTGTTTTTTGTGTGTGTGTGTGTGTGTGTGTGTGTGTGTGTGTGTGTGTGTGTGTGTGTGCGCGACAGGCAAAGAGTTCAACGTCCTGCTGGGAGGTCAAACTACAACAACAACAGAGCGTCAGCGGCAACAAAACATGGAAGGAAACACCGACTGATAACTGATGTCATCACACACACACACACACACACACACACACACACACACACACACACACACTCACACACACACAGGATGCAGAGTCAGTGTGTTACAGCTGCCAGTCTGAACGCTTCTTCTTTCCAGATTTGGCTCAGACTCAAACTGAGAAGAACGTCTACATTAAAATAAGAATAATGTTGAACAAAAATCTAATTTAACACCTTATTCCCTTATTTTAAGCTCTGGGTAGCATTTATTTTTAGATCCAGTCACATAATTTGTTATCAAAAATAAGGACACACTCTGGCTACCAATTAAAGTTAAGAGAGGGAAACTCAAGTATCATGACTGTTTTTACTGAAAACTGAGTGGAGATCAGATGTTCTTTTTCATTTCATTTTTACATGATACAACGAAATGAGGTTATGCATTTGGGTCAATGAGGTGACGTCCCTTTTTTTTGTGTCCGAGTGCAATATTTCCTTCCATCATGAATTGAGTATTTCATCACATGTATTTCTTTATTCTATGAAACCTGTGTTATTTGAACACATCTTTAAACTATTAAAATATAACATGTTTTTTTGTGCTTTGGTTCCTCAAACCCCCAAAATGTCAGGTGGTGCAACCGTCCTGACAAGTATCCACAGTAATTAAACTCTAAAAATTGAATGTCAGTTATTGTAAATGGAAATTAAAAATACAGTGGCATTATTTTATGCTTGAACCTTTTTAAATAAAACATTCTTTGCACATAAATTTTAAAGCTGTTGAGAAATGTCAAAAACTTTTGTCCCGTAATTTTCACCTCGTCAAATGTCAGGGTGGTGCAACCGTAACATTAGACTTTTATTTTAAAGTGAAGAGAATAAAACAGGAAACAGGAAACTGCATCAGCCAGAGGAGCCCAAATGACATTTGTGACCAAGTGGAAAAGTTTGTAGATTTCTCTGAAATACTGATAAAAAAGCTTTTTTCACTTCATTGGTGACTGGAACAATTTCCATGTCAGGTGGTACAACCAATGTAATAATGTGAAATGTTATTTTAACATCAAATTATTTATCTTATTCACAAATAAAAGAAATGAAACACACAAAATGAAAATGTATGAGTCACTACAGACACTTGAGAGATACTTGCCAATAATTTCACACAGAAAAAATAACAGGAACATATAAATATATTTTCATATATTTGGTTGCGCCACCTGACATTTTTGGGTGCTCAAATTAAAAATACTAAAAAATAATGAACCTAAAAACTTTGAAATGTTGGTCAACTACTGAAATCTGTTAGAAAACATAATTCTTCTCTCAGAAATATGTTTTTATCCATTTTAAAAGAACTTTTTAAAAATATGTTTTTAGACCCTCTTTTTGTCATTGACCCACAAACACATTAGTGACTGTTTAAGCCTTAATTTTCTGGATTTTGTTTTATCCTCTATCATTTTCAGCAGAGAAAAACACAAATGTCTCTTCAAATGTCTCGTCTCTTCCAGTGCGACTCGGTCAGGAAGCTGAGAAATAGCATTTGGAAATCGATAAAATGAAGAATAATTTTAGCGCTGATAATCTTATTAAAGTTCTGGATTATGATCAGGCAAATATCCAGAGATAAGACTTTTTTCAGGGACTTCAAGTCGTTGTATTAGTAAAGAAAAAATGTTTGCCGGCAAATAAATCCAATGATTCTGCAGAAAAGCAGCTCATGTTCCAACATTTCAACAGTTTGTTTTCAAATATTGGCGTCAAATACTTGTTTTATTCCAGACCTGCAAACCTCAGCTTTAATAATGAAGCAGATATTTATGACATGGTTAAAAACCTAATGATGCATCTTTGCTCACAGTTACAGTATTGTTCAAAGGTTAGTTTTCATACACACTCAGGAGAGAAGTCTTTCCTCTCTTTGTAACAGTTTTTATTCATCACATCCCATTGTTGCTTAATCATACCTTTCTGATTTTACGAGCCCCTTGAACGCACCGTGACTGCAGGCGCTGTTGGCGAGGTGAGTTCAGGACGTGAAGAAACATGACTCATCAGGTAACCTCACGTCCTCCCTGACACACTTTTCCCTCCTTCTCCTTCCAGATAAAAACTGATCAGAGTTATTCCAGGTGAATCCACCTCCCTCAGTTTCTGGAAATGTCGCAACTTTTAATAAACTTTTTTTTTCCTTTGATGCATTTATCTTTAAATCAAGACTCAAAATCAGGTCACAGGCAGCTGAATAGTTCTTTTGTTACAGGTTTTATAACTACTTTAGTCTATTTTTGTTGTTAGACACTCTGAATGTTGGTGCACAAGATCACAGAGATGCAGAAGATAAAAAAGCTCAGAACAACAGGTTTTTCTGCACAGGGAAAAAAATCTGAAGGACACAAGAAACTTTAATTTTGTGCAAAAGATAAACGAGGAGCATGGAGACAAAATGTGAGCTAAACTTCTTTCTTGGGAGCCAAAACAAATACGAAAGTACTAACTGCAACTCTAGTGAAGCTGGGACGTTGTGTAAATGTAAATTAAAAACAGACCTCAGTCTATATTCAGTTAAATACACCACAAAGACAAGATATTTAATATTCAAACTATTGCTTTTGTGCAAATATTCACTCATTTCGAAATGGATGCCTGCAACTTGTTAGAACTTAATTGTAATTGAGGTTTGCACCTTCCTAATCTGCACATTTGACTGGTTAAAACATTATAAAATTATGTCTTGGGAGTCAAAATGAGCGCTATATTTTCTTTTTTTCTTACGCCTTTGCCCTTTAAAATGTCTGTTTATGTCACTGGTTATGACAGCGGTAATAAAAGTGTCCTACAGCTGAGATATGTCACAGTTACTAAGACATTAATTCTACACACTGCAAATAATCTTGCACTTGCCAAGATTTAAAATCTTACTTTAAGACATGCTTAATTAAATATCTTGTTTTAATGTTTTTTTTAACTTATTTTAAGCATTTAAAACTATGTTAGATCTCAAAAAATAAGCATGAACGTTTCAATTTTGTCTTAATTAGTCTGAGAATCCTAAAACGAGTGGATAACTGTTAAAACAAGTTACTTTGGTTTTCTCACATGTAATTTCATAATATTAAAACTTGTTTCAAGATTTAGCTCCACCTCAAGTTGCTTGATTTAAGAATAACACAAAAAAATCATCTTTTTAAGACACAGTTTATTTAGCAAACAGCTAAGAATTTTACAAACCCATGCTGCAAAAACTGAAATCTAAGCAAGTCATTATGTCTTATTTTTAGTAAAATTTGTCTTATTTTTCTTGAGTTGAGCCACATTTACTAGACAAGGTCATTAAAATGTCTCAGTTCAAGTTTTTTTGAGACAAAAATGAGGTGTAAATCGCTTGTAACAAGTAAAAAAAAATCTGCCAATGGGATAAGATAAAAGATTCTTGTTTTAAGACATCTTTCTAATTTCAAGAAACTTCCCGGTGAATTCGTCTTATCCCATTGGCAGATTTTTTTGGACTTGTTGCAAGCAATTTACACCTCATTTTTGTCTTAAAAAACTAGAAATAAAACATTTTTATGACCTGGTCTGGTGAATGTGGCTCAAATTAAGAACAATAAGACAATTTTTACTACAAATAAGACAGAATGACTTGCTTAGATTTCTGTTTTTGCAGTGCATGCTCAAAAATCAAGAATTATCTTAATCATACTTCTCTAATTCTAAGTAGTTTTGACTTTAAAAAAGTGATATTTTTCATTCCATTTGCTCAAATTAAGAATATAAGAAGCATGAAATTAGATTCTGTTGCTCATATTCAGTATATTTCACTTCAAATTCTTCTGCAGGAAGTTTGTTTTCAAGCATTTTAATCTAAAAATGAGCATTTTCTTCTTGTTTTGAGATCTGAGGATATTTATCAAGACCATCTTGTTTTTAGATTTATCAGTCTTATTTCAAGATTTCTACTCAAGTTTTGAGATATTTTTCCATCAAATTTAGTATTTTTATCTTATACTCAGACTCCTTATCTCTCCTTTTGTCAGGATTTTGAATATTTATGATCGTAGTGAATGCAGAGAATGTGACACCTTTGTTTTTGTGGTTTCTAGGAAACAATGAAAACCTGTGTTGAACATTAATCACAGCTGCACATGTAAAAGTGTCGACATGCGACAGGTTTTGATCCCCGGAGGTTATATTTGTCGACAGCACGGTGTGTTTCTGAGTTAGATATTTGACGCCTTTGCAAAAAGAGTAAACCTTAAAAAAGTTTTCTGCAGAAGCAGCAGAAGAACAAACGTCTCAGCTCGGTGTCACATGACAGGTTTTGAGTTTAAAAGTCAGATTTGAGAGTAAAAGTCAAATTTCAACTTTCTAACCCAAAATTTGACTTTTACTCTGAAATCTGACTTTAAAACTCAAAACCTGTCATCTTCTCATAAATATCTCAGAATTTTGCCTTAAAAACATCAAAATCTTGACTTTTTTTTAACATCATTTTCATTTTTTATCTCAAACTTTGGCCTTTTTTCTCATAATTTTGACCTTTTCTGTAAAGATTTTGACGTTTTAGCCCAAAATTTGACTTCTCCTCATAAAAATACTGACTTGATATCTCAGAATTTAGCCTTAAATATCTAAAAAATGTGCCCTATTTCCTCATAATTGTCAATATTTATCTAAAAATTTTGACTTTTGTCTCAAAATTTGTACCATTACCATCAAAACTGACTTGAAATATCTGAAAATTTTGACTTTTAAGCTTAAAATTCTGTCTTCATCAAAACATTTCGGTTTTGCATCTCAGAATTTTGACTTAAATATCTGAAAATTCTGACTTTTAATCTCATGGCGCTGACTTTTTAGTTCAAAATGTTGACTTAAATATTTGAAAAAATTGATTTTATTACTCAAAATTTTCCCCTTTTTTCTCACAATTTTGACTCTTGAACCCAAAATGTGACTTTTCGTCTCAAAATTTGATTTTTATGTTTGTTTGTGTGTTTGTGTGTTTGTGCATTTTTGCATTTGTGCGTTTCTGAGTTAGATATTTGACGCCTTTGCAAAAAGAGTAAACCTTAAAACCTGCATGTTTTGTGCAGAAGCAGCAGAAGAACAAACGTCTCAGCTCGGTGTCACACTCCTGACGACACAATGTGGCGCCTGTTAAACCCTGAAACGAGCAGCAGCAGCAGCAGCAGCAGCTCTGCAGGGACAGAGAGGAGGAAGCTGGCTGGGAAAGCCCCTTTCTGGAGGAGGAAGGGCGGGGTGATGCCAGGCAGAAGGAGCAGGGTGAGGGAGGGAGGGAGGGAGGGAGGAGGGGGGGAGGAGTCTGCGCCCTGACAGCAGGCACTCTGGGAAAGTTGAGAGTTTCCCAGGAAAGGTGAGTGTGACGCTTTCCCAACACGCAGCGACACATTTTTGCTCTCCTGAGGCTGAACCTGCAGGTTTGAGTCACTGTGTGAAGTTTCCTCATGAGGACAGACTTCAGTAATCCTCACACACACACACACACACACACACACACACACGGTTACAAACAGGATGTTTCCATCAGAGCCAGTATCCTGACGTGAAGCGAGTGCAGAGAGAGAACAAAGCAGCTGCAGGTTTGAACCTGCTCTGTATTGAGCTGCAGACTCATCTGTTCATGTCTGATGTTTCTGAAAAACTGTGAGAGTAAAAACAGGGACACAGTCAGAGAGGAGCAGAGGAGGAGCAGAGGAGGAGCAGAGGAGGAAGAGAGGAGCAGAGGAGGAGCAGAGGAGGAGAGGAGGAGGAAGAGAGGAGGAAGAGAGGTGCAGAGGAGGAAGAGAGGAGGAAGAGAGGAGCAGAGGAGCAGAGGAGGAGCAGAGGAGGAAAAGAGGAGGAGCAGAGGAGGAGCAGAGGAGGAGAGGAGGAGGAAGAGAGGAGGAAGAGAGGAGCAGAGGAGGAAGAGAGGAGCAGAGGAGGAAGAGAGGAGCAGAGGAGGAGCAGAGGAGGAAGAGAGGAGGAAGAGAGGAGGAGCAGAGGAGCAGAGGAGGAGCAGAGGAGGAGCAGAGGAGCAGAGGAGGAGCAGAGGAGGAGAGGAGGAGCATAGGAGGAGCAGAGGAGCAGAGGAGGAGGAGAAGAGGAGAAGAGGAGGAGCAGAGGAGGAAGAGAGGAGCAGAGGAGGAGCAGAGGAGCAGAGGAGGAGCAGAGGAGGAAGAGAGGAGCAGAGGAGGAGCAGAGGAGCAGAGGAGAAGCAGAGGAGGAAGAGAGGAGCAGATTTTTAAGTTCAAAATAATGACCTTAATATTTTTAAAAAATGATTTTTTTACACAAAATTTTCACCTTTTTTCTCACAATTTTGACTCTTTAACCCGAAATGGGACATTTTTTGTCTAAAATTTGATTTTTATGTTTGTTTGTGTGTTTGTGCCTTTGTGTGTTTGGAGTTTGTGTGTTTGTGCGTTTGTGCGTTTGTGCGTTTGGTGTTTGTGTGTTTGTGTGTTTGATTGTGTCTTTGTGTGTTTGTGTGTCTCTTTGTTCCTGCGTTTGTGTGTATGTGCGTTCGTGCCTTTGTGTGTTTGGAGTTTGTGCGTTTGTGTGTTTGTGTGTTTGTGGTTTGTGTGTTTGTGTGTTTGTGTGTTTGTGGTTTGTGTGTTTGTGTTTGTGTGTTTGTGCATTTGTGTGTTTGTGCGTTTGTGTGTTTGTGTGTCTTGTGTGTTTGTGCGTTTGTGTGTTTGTGTGTTTGATTGTGTGTTTGTGCGTTTGTGTGTTTGTGTGTTTGATTGTGTGTTTTATGCATTTGTGCATTTGTGTGTTTGTGTGTTTGTGCGTTTGTTTTTTTTTTCTTTTGAGCTCAAAATTTCAATTTTTAATCTGAATTTTTTGACTTAGTATGAGCCAAACCCCCCCTAAAAAAACTCAACACTGGTCACGACCATGACAAAAACAGTGGTACAACTGTACATCTGCTGTTGATCCGTAACAAAGCATTTCCACTTCAGCATTTTCTGCCTGAGAGTGCAGCATAAACAGAATAAATCTTCTCATGCACAATAAACTCAAACCATTCAGCCCTGACAATGATAATAAAAGAGAAACTGAGTTAAATCCACTGGTTGTAATAATCAGACTCCTGTGATGTTGATTAAAAACAATCAGACTCAGATATTCATGAATGTGCAGCTAAAGGCAAAACCCATCTAAAACTCTCCTTATTCCCAAACCAGCCCCAAAAAAAACCATCATGCTTTGTTTTTTGTGACTTTGTGGAGCCTGAAGGCTTCAAGCTGTGAACAGGAACAGCAGAGACTCACAGAGCGTTTAAAAACGGCAGAGGCTGAAAATAAAAGCCTGAAACCAGACGAGGAGTTTGGTCAGCGGGGATCAAAACAGAAACCAGGAAACAGAAAAGCTGGAAACAGACGAAGAAAACAACACAATGACAGGCAGCAGCTCCGAGGAGCAGATAAGAGCTGAGACTCTGAGGGGAGGAGAGAGGCTCCTTCAAAATAAGAGCGCAGAGAGGCAGATCTGCTCTGTGATACAACAAACAAAGGTGTTTACAGTCTAAATTTATCCTGACAGCACCTGAATGCAGCAGAGACAACTGCAGCGTTTCAGGTTTCAGCGACACAAAGATCCAGAGTCTGAGCCACATGCAAAGTCAGGAACCGGCTCCTGAGGCTGAAAGATTCATTGTTTTCTGATCAAAATCACAGTTTCAGACGTTATGATCATGTGATTATCACCAAAGCTGCGATTAATTTCTTCCTGACTGACTCAGGAGCTGTTGTATCACCTGTTTAACACACACGTGAGTGTAAAACTGTTGTAAAGATACTTTTTTTATTTATGATTGTTGAATATGTTTTCTTATCATCTTCTTATTTTACATTTTTGTACTTAATTTATTTCTTACAGCTTAACACAATTAAGGATATTTTGTGCTACATTATCTTAAAAGTTAAGAGTCAAAGATGGCTTAGGGCCAAACTAAAACGAAAATAAGAAAATAATTCACTAAAAAAAAAAAGTCATAAACTTACAAAAATGAAGTCATAAAATTACTCAAGTTACGTCATAAACTTACCAGAAAAACATTGTGAACTTAACAGAAAAAAGTCATAAACTTATTGAAAAAAAAGTTATAAACTAACGAGAACACAGTCGTAAACTTATGAGAATAAAGTCAAAAACTTATAAGGCAAACATCGTAAACTTGCCGGAAAAAAAGTTGTTAACTTACAAGGATAAAGTTATTACTTATTGGATTAAAGTTATTTACTTTTGAGAAAACAGTTTTAAACATTTGAGAAAAAAGTCACACATTTTCGAGAAAAACATTCGTAAACTTACCAGAAGTAATTTGTTAACTTACCAGTAAAAAGTCATAAACTTATGAGAATAAAGTAAAAAACTTACAAGACAAAATTCGCAAACCTATCAGAAAAAAGTCGTGAACTTACGAGAATAAAGACATAAACTTACAAGACAATATTCGTAAACTAACCAGAAAAAAAAGTAAACTTACAAGGATAAATGCGTTATTTGTTAGAATAAAGTTATTAACTTTTGAGAATACAGTTGTAAACTTTTGAGAAAAAAGTCATAAACTTTTAAGAAAAAATTTGTAAACTTTCAGGAAAAATTTGTAAACTTACCAGAAGAAATTCACTAACTTACAAGCAAAAAGTCATAAACCTTTGAGAAAAAAGTCATAAACTTACAAGAATCAAGTCATAAAATCAAAGTCAAGAACTTACTGACTTCATTCTTGTAAGTTTACAACTTTTTTCGTGTGCGTTTACAAATTTATTCTTGTAAGTTAACACATTTTTTCTCGTAAGTTTATAAGATTGATCTCGTAAGTTTACTCTTTTTTTTAGCGTGGCCCTAATCCTCCATTGTATTTTGTTCTTCAGTTGTAATAACTGCTGTTGGTCGAGGACTTAAAATAATGTACATGCATGTTTTTGTTAATAAATATGTTTGGAAACAATTCTCCTCTTTAGTTTCATCCTTGCATTAAGAGTAAAAACTTTTGATGTTTCGATGGTTTGATGTAATTTTCTGTCAAGTTTGTAAATGTTTCTGTACTTTCACTGAAATTTGATTTGAAGAAAATTATGAACCATATTGAAATCAAATTATCTGACAGAAAAATCACAGTTAGATCTTTTTCTGAAGTCGTTCAGCTCAACCAGCTCCTCAACCCAGAACCAGAGTGTGTTTGTGCGTTTCTGTGTTTGTGTGTTTTTACTTTTAATGGCAGAATTCCAATATTTTATCTTCAAAAAAAGTTTGAATTTTTGTTCATTTTTTTCTGCTGTCTCTGTAATTAATCAAAAATTTGTTTTTAATCTCTTAACTTCCACATTCTAACTCTGAAATTCGACTTTTTTAAATTTAAATTTTAGCATATTTTCTGAATATTCTGACCTAAATTTTTCTTAGACTTGACCTCATCATCTCAAAATTTTGACTTTTTAATTTTAAAATTTGGACTTTTTTCCTAATTATTTGTCTTAATCTCAAAATTTGGATTTTATTTTCAAAAAATGTTCATTTATAATTCAGAATTTTGACTCTTCATCTCAAAATTTCAACAGCTCTTCTCATGTTTTAGATTTCTAATAAAGAGTGTTGCCGAAAAGTCTCATGTTTATAGAAGCCTATTTCCGCATGTTAGAGATATAAAAATAGAAAACTGTTGTGTGATTGTGCGTTCCTGCATTTGTGTGTTTGTGTGTTTGTGCGTTTGTGTGTTTGTGCGTGTGTGTGTTTGTGCGCTGACGTCATCGACCACATCAGAGGGTCTAAAATAAAGATGAGCTGAAGTGAGAACATGAAACCACGGAGCAGCTGACGGACCCTCAGCTCTGATTCCTGATCATCGCTGCATGAATGAAGCGTCTGTTCCCTCTGACACAAACAAACTCATGACTCTGAAATCTGTTTCCTAATAAAATCACAGACATCATCACCAGAAATGAGTCGCCGCAGGCACAAAAACAAAAACACTGATTCTCCTCATGACGGGCAGTTTGAGCTGAGCTATGGAGGCCTGCAAGGGCCAAAACAAACACCAACTACAACAACAAACATGATGAAAACAAATAAAACAAACAGGTTATTGAACCATCGCACAGCTCTGCACTATGAGGTACTTTATGTATTAAAACAACAATTTATTTACATTTAACAACAAAGAATTCTGTCTTCAACTGCATCACTGACACAAAAAAGTCTTAGGAGAATTTTCTGCAACTTTACAGAGCAAAAATAAAACCTTTAGGAGTAGGAAAATGTTTCCAAGAGATTTATTTGTTCATTTATCTATATAGACAGAAATCAAAAGCTCAAGGCTAAAACATGAGATTAAGGCCAAAAACTGGAGCTTAACATTAAAATACGAAATAAAGGCTAAAACACTGACTCAAGGCTAAAACAAAAGCTAAAGGCTAAAACACAGACTCAAGGCTAAAACACTGGCTCAAGGCTAAAACACAGCATAAAGGCTAAAACACAAGCTAAAGGCTAAAACACAAGCTAAAGGCTAAAACACAAGCTAAAGGCTAAAACAAAAGCAAAAGGCTTAAACACAAGCTAAAGGCTAAAACACAGGCTCAAGGCTAAAACACAAGCTACAGGCTAAAACACAGGCTCAAGGCTAAACCACAAGCTAAAGGCTAAAACACAGGTTTATGGCTAAAACACAAGCTAAAGGCTAAAACACAAGCTAAAGGCTAAAACACAGGTTTATGGCTAAAACACAAGCTAAAGGCTAAAACACAAGCTCAAGGCTAAAACACAAGCTAAAGGCTAAAACACAGGCTCAAGGCTAAAACACAGGCTCAAGGCTAAAACACAGGTTAAAGGCTAAAACAGAGGCTCAAGGCTAAAACACAGCATAAAGGCTAAAACACAGGCTCAAGGCTAAAACACAGGTTAAAGGCTAAAACAGAGGCTCAAGGCTAAAACACAGCATAAAGGCTAAAAACACAGGCTCAAGGCTAAAACACAGGTTAAAGGCTAAAACACAGGCTAAAGGCTAAAACACAGCATAAAGGCTAAAACACAAGCTAAAGGCTCGAACACAGGTTAAAGGCCAAAACACAAGCTAAAGGATTTAAACACAGGCTCACGGCTAAAACACAAGCTAAAGGGTAAAACACAAGCTTAAGGCTAAAACACAAGCGAAAGGCTCAAACAGAAGCTAAAGGCTAAAAAATAGGCTAAAGGATAAACCACTGACCCAAGGCTAAAACAAAAGCTAAAGGCTTAAACACTGGCTAAGGGCAAAAACATGGGAACAATGCTACAACAGGAGCTAATCATTAAAACACAAGCGTAGGACTAAAAACAGAAGCTAAAAGCTAATTTAGGGGCTAAATGCTAAAACACTGGTTAAGGGCTAAATCATGGGATACAGGCCAAATGAAGAGCCAGGTTACGTTTGCTCTGCTTGGTGAGGTTGGAGTTGGTAGATGAGACCTGGTAGGACACAACCAGGATTCACTAACGTTACAGACACGTATCAGAGCACTGAGCTGTGAGTCGTCAGGAAACAGCTCCAACAGATGTAAAGAAGTAAAAAGCATCAGAGGAGCTTTAATGATATGTGTCAATGACAAAAAGAGGGTCTAAAAACGTATTTTTAAAAAGTTCTTTGAAAATGGATAAAAACATATTTCTGAGAGAAGAATTATGTTTTCTAACAGATTTCAGTAGTTGATCAACATTTCAAAGTTTTGAGGTTCATTATTTTTTAGTATTTTTAATTTGAGCACCCAAAAATGTCAGGTGGCGCAACCAAATATATGAAAATATATTTATATGTTCCTGTTATTTTTTCTGTGTGAAATTATTGGCAAGTATCTCTCAAGTGTCTGTAGTGACTCATACATTTTCATTTTGTGTGTTTCATTTCTTTTATTTGTGAATAAGATAAATAATTTGATGTTAAAATAACATTTCACATTATTACATTGGTTGTACCACCTGACATGGAAATTGTTCCAGTCACCAATGAAGTGAAAAAACCTTTTTTATCAGTATTTCAGAGAAATCTACAAACTTTTCCACTTGGTCACAAATGTCATTTGGGCTCCTCTGGCTGATGCAGTTTCCTGTTTCCTGTTTTATTCTCTTCACTTTAAAATAAAAGTCTAATGTTACGGTTGCACCACCCTGACATTTGACAAGGTGAAAATTACGGGACAAAAGTTTTTTACATTTCTCAACAGCTTTAAAATTCTTTTTATTTGCAAAGAATGTTTTATTTAAAAAGGTTCAAGCATAAAATAATGCCACTGTATTTTTAATTTCCATTTACAATAACTGACATTCAATTTTTAGAGTTTAATTACTGTGGATACTTGTCAGGACGGTTGCACCACCTGACATTTTGGGGGTTTGAGGAACCAAAACACAAAAAAACATGTTATATTTTAATAGTTTAAAGATGTGTTCAAATAACACAGGTTTCATAGAATAAAGAAATACATGTGATGAAATACTCAATTCATGATGGAAGGAAATATTGCACTCNAAAAAAAGTTTGAATTTTTGTTCATTTTTTTCTGCTGTCTCTGTAATTAATCAAAAATTTGTTTTCAATCTCTTAACTTCCACGTTTTAACTCGGAATTTAGATTTTTTAATTTAAATTTTAGCATATTTTCTGAATATTCTAACCTAGATTTTTCATAGACTTGACCTCATCATCTCAAAATATTGACTTTTTATTTTAAAATTTGGACTCTTTTCCTTATTATTTGTCTTAATCTGAAATTTTTGATTTTATTTTCAAAAAATGTTCATTTAAAATTCAGAATTTTGACTCTTCATCCCAAAATTTCAACAGCTCTTCTCATGTTTTAGATTTCTAATAAAGAGTGTTGCCGAAAAATCTCATGTTTATAGAAGCCCATTTCCGCAAGTTAGAGATATAAAAATGGAAAACTGGATTTGATCAGGGTTTAATTTGTCCATTTCGGTGAAAGTTTGGACACAAGAAGTCAAACATAGAGAGATAAAATGACAAAAAATATCAAACTTTTCTCAAAATTTTGACATTGTATCTCATAATTTCAACTTTATTTCTCAGAATTTCCACTTCAGCACAGGTTGCACATTAACCAGCATGATAAATATTACCTTAAATGACAGAAAACACATTTGAGAAATATGTATTTCATATTGCAGAGGTGGATTTCTGACTTGTACTACAGTCGGTCACCAGGGGGAGCTCTTCGTGTTTTGTCCTCACTGTCAGTGACCTGCTAAACTGTCACTTTTCTTATAGTCTGTTATTTTTGTTCAGAACACAACGAGAAAAACCTGAAAACTAAAGCTGACAAGCACGAAACATAAAGGCTCTTATTTTAACGGACTAATTCTGCTTCATTAATTTTTTTTTAGAGGATTAATCTCCCATTCAGGGACAAAATCCTCAGATTAAAGATGAAAAGGATTATCAGCTTTTTATTTCAGACCACCCAGGTCTCACCACCGCAAATCACAAATAAATCAGAGAAGAGAGAGAAAGAATTCAGGTCCTGGACGTTAAATCTGACTTTGTTCCAGAAACTTTCAGACCTGAGTTTATCTCAGACTCTGCAGGTGGAGACGTCGCTGATCTGATCCCAGAGCAGCTTCGTTTTCATCTGAACCGATGAGAACAGAGCGACTGAGACTCGCTGGGCTCAGAGAACGGAAAGAACGACAGCATGGAGATATGGAAAGAATGAGAGAGAGAGAGAGAGAGAGAGAGAGAGAGAGAGAGAGAGAGAGAGACTGGAGCTAAAATAAGAACGTATTCTCAGAGTTTTCACGTCGTTTCAGAAATAATACACACACAGTTTCCAGGGTCATTTAGAATGAACCACACACACACACACACACACATGCAGAAACACACACACAAACACAGCCATGTTGCCATCACTTCAGAAGATTCGGTTTCACTGACTCATATTAATTACCTGGAGACAAACTCTAACCTTCAACCAAGTCTTAGAGAAACAGAGAAACAGACAAGAAAGCTCGGACATCGAGACTTCTCACATAGATCTATGTTCTTAGAATGTGAGTCCTGAATGTGAGGAAGCTGCTGGATGTTCTGGCATTAATCCTAAATTAGATTAAATCAGAATATGTCCTGTTGCAATATTCTAATCTCAGACAGTGAAATATTTCTATAACCTGAAATGTGTCAAAATATCAGCTACAGTTTTTGCAGCAGATGTTTTCTGTTCTACACCAAAGTTACTCAACCAAAGAGACAAACTGTTAAAAACTACCTTTACAAAAGAAACTATACAAGTGGAGAAAAAGAAGGAAAAACAGCAAAGAGGAGAAATAAAAATTAGTCTGAGGGAGTAAAAATTGCCATAAAGCAACAAAATTTAGCATTAAAATAGGGATAAAACCTGGAAATGCTCAAAAAGTAGCAAAAAAAGAGTGAAAAGTACATAAAATGGGCAAAAAGTAACACAAATTAGCAAGAAAAATTCTAGGGGAAACTTCAAACAAATTCAGAAAGTAGCAAAAATGGTGAAAAGGTGATGGAAAACCGTTCAAATGACAAGACAGTTGGGATTATACCTAAAAAATAGTTAGTTTGTCGGAAAAAAATGGTCAAAAAGATGTAAAGAAAGAGTCAAAAGTGTCAAAAAAGGAGCAGAAAAAGGGAAAAAATTGGGAGTGAACCTGGAAAATGGTGTGAAGAAATCAAAATAATGGTCCAAAAGTGGCAAAAAAAGGAGTGAAAAGTGAGTAAAATGGACAAAAAGTAACAAAAAGTAGCAAGAAAAATTTTGGAGGAAACTTAAAATTGCAAAAATGGTGAAAAACGTGATGGAAAACAGTTAAAAATGTCAAAAACGGCCAAAGTCGACAAAAATGGCAAGACGGTTGGGATTATTGGTCAAAAAGTTGTAAAGAAAAGAGTCAAAAGTGTCAAAAAAGGGAAAAAAATTGGGAGTGAACCTGGTAAATAGTGAGAAGGAATAAAAAAATGGTCCTAAAGTGGCAAAAAAAGAGTGAAAAGTGACTAAAAAGGGCGAAAAGTAACATAAATGATCAAGAAACATTTTGGAGGAAACTTTTAAAAGATTCAGAAAGTAGCAAACATAGGGAAAAAGTGATGGGAAACACAGTGGTAAAATTGTCAAAGTCAACAAGAAAGTTGGGATTAAACTTGAAAAATGGTCAGTTTGTTGTAAATAATGTTCCTAAAGAGTGAAAAGTGTCATAAATGGGTAAAAACAACAAAAATTTGAAAGAAAATTGGGAGTGAACCTGGAAAATGGTGAGAAGGAATCAAAAAGATGGTCCAAAAGTAGCAAAAAGAGAGTGAAAAGTGACTAAAATGGACAAAAAGTAACAAAAAGTAGCAAGAAAAATTTTGGAGGAAACTTTAAAAATTCAGAAAGTAGCAAAAATGGTGAAAAAAGTGATGGAAAACAGTTAAAAGTGTCAAAAATGGCCAAAGTCGACAAAAACAAAAACTTGAAAAACAGTCAGATTGTTGCAGATAATGGTCCAAAAGTGGCAAACAAAGAGTGAAAAGTAAATAAAATGACATAAAGTAACACAAATTAGCAAGAAAAAATTCTCGGGGAAACTTGAAACAAATTCAGAAAGTAGCAAAAATGGTGGAAAGGTGATGGAAAACAGTTTAAAGTGTCAAAAATGGACAAAAATGACAAGACAGTTGTGATTACACCTAGAAAATAGTCGGTTTGTTGAAATAAATGGTCAATAAGTTGTAAAGAAAAAGAGTCAAAAGTGTCAAAAAAGGGAAAAAATTGATAGCGAACCTGAAAAAAGGTGGGAAGAAATCAAAATAATGGTCCAAAAGTGGCAAAAAAGGAGTGAAAAGGGAGTAAAATGGACAAAAAGTAACAAAAAGTAGCAAGAAAAATTCTGGAGAAAACTTGTAAAAATTCAGAAAGTAGCAAAAATGGTGAAAAAAAACATGGAAAACAGTTCAAAGTGTCAAAAATGGCCAAAGTTGACTAAAACAAAAATGTGAAAAAACAGTCAGATTGTTGAAAATAATGGTCCAAAAGTGGCAAAAAAGAGTGAAAAGTGACTAAAAAGGACAAAAAGTAACATAAATGATCAAGAAACATTTTGGAGGAAACTTTTAAAAGATTCAGAAAGTAGCAAACATAGGGAAAAAGTGATGGGAAACACAGTGGTAAAATTGTCAAAGTCAACAAGAAAGTTGGGATTAAACTTGAAAAATGGTCAGTTTGTTGTAAATAATGTTCCTAAAAAGGCAATAAAGAGTGAAAAGTGTCATAAATGGGTAAAAACAACAAAAATTTGAAAGAAAATTGGGAGTGAACCTGGAAAATAGTGAGAAGGAATCAAAAAGATGGTCCAAAAGTAGCAAAAAGAGAGTGAAAAGTGACTAAAATGGACAAAAAGTAACAAAAAGTAGCAAGAAAAATTTTGGAGGAAACTTGTAAAAATTCAGAAAGTAGCAAAAATGGTGAAAAAAAACATGGAAAACAGTTCAAAGTGTCAAAAATGGCCAAAGTTGACAAAATTAATTTGAAAAATAGTCAGATTGTTGCAGATAATGGTCCAAAAGTGGCAAAAAAAGAGTGAAAAGTAAATAAAATGACACGAAGTAACACAATTTAGCAAGAAAAATTTTGCAGGACACTTGAAAAATACAGAAAGTTGCAAAAAATTGTGAAAAGGGTGATAAAAATGAACTAAGTCAAAGAAAACATGGCAAGAAAGTTGGGATTAATCTTTGAAAATAGTCAGTTTGTGGCAAAACAAAGAGTGAAAAGTGGCAAAAATGGCAAGAAAATTTGGATGTGAACCAGAAAAATAGTGAGAAAGTATCAAAAAAAATGTTCCAAAAGTGTGAAAAAAAGAAGGAGAAAGAACCAAAAAATAGCAACAAAAAATTTGGAGGATACTTAAAAATAATTCAGAAGGTAGCAAAAAAGGTGAAATTAGTAATGAAAAACAGTGAAAAGGGACTAAACTGACCAAAATCAACAAAGATGGCAAGAAAGTTGGGATGAAACTTGAAAAACTAGTTAGTTTGTTGCAAAAAATGGTCCAAAAGTGGTAAAAAAAAGAGTGAAAAGTGTCAAAATGGGCAAATACAACAAATTTGGAAAGAAAATTAGGGGTGGGCCTGAAAAATAGTGAGATGGTATCAAATAAAATGTCTATAAGTGACAAAAAAGAGTGAAAAATGACTAAAATGGCCAAAAATTAGCAATCAAAGTTTTTGAGGGAAACCTTAAAAAATTCATAAAGTAGCAAAAATGGTGAAAAATGTGACAAAAAACAGTGAAGAGTGATAAAAATGGCCAAAAAAGTTGGGATGAAACTTGAAAAAATGGTTAGTTTGTTGGGAAAAAAGAGTGAAAAGTGTTAAAAAATTGCAAGAAAATTGGGAGTGGACCTGGAAAATAGTGAGAAAGTAACAAAAAATGGTCCAAAAGTGTGAAAAAAGAAGGTAAAAGTGGTTAAAATGTGTAAAAATCAGTCCCAGTTGTAGTGGTAGTGGGTTGTTGTTGTTGTGCTGTAATTAATGAAACTGTTCATGTTCTACAATGAGTTTGTTTAAAAACAGAGAAGATGGAAACAAGAAATAATCACACAAAAAAAATCATAATTGCAATATAGGAAACAATTATCGCAATTAGATTATTTCTGCAAATCGTTCAGGCCTAATTCTGCATTAAAAACTGCTCATTTTAGATTATATAAATGATATGGTCACCCTCGATAACAGAGCAATAACATAGTTTATTGCATGCTGGGTATTGTAGTTTCAGTGCTGGATTCTCTGCCCTGACAGGTGAGACTGAGCATGTGCACAGACAGGTAGAGCGAAGGTGAAGAGTCACTTACGCCAAGTCCTCGTAGAAAGTCTCCAGCTCGTCTCTCTGCTCCAACATGGACGAGTCCAGGTCCAGGTAGTTCCCGTTGGGCGCCAGCTGCAGGGCGCACTCCTCCAGCTGAGACGGGAAAACAAAAACAAAGACAGAAAGAAAGAAAAGGAGGTGAAGTTGAATCATCAGTATAAACAGATTCTGCTGCAGCTGCTGTGACACTAATACACAAAGAAAACCCACAGAACCTGTTCGCTTAATGAGGTCAGCTCTATTCAGAAAAGCTCTTTGAAGCGTCAACACCTTATAAACTCAGGCGCTTTATTACAGCTGACATTTGTCTCCTGGAGCACGAAACATCCCATAAAACCTCCAAACAGAAACAAAACACAGATTTAAAAGCATCTGGAGCTGGAAGAAAGAAAGAGCTGGCCACGTGTCCTGCTAATTGGGTCTAACACACCTGGGTCAATGACAAAAAGAGGGTCTAAAATTTTAGAGAGAAGAATTATGTTTTCTAACAGATTTCAGTATTTGACCAAGATTTCAAAGTTTTTAGGTTCATTATTTTTTAGTATTTTTAATTTGAGCACCCAAAAATGTCAGGTGGTGCAACCAAATATATGAAAATATATTTATATGTTCCTGTTATTTTTTCTGTGTGAAATTATTGGCAAGTATCTCTCAAGTGTCTGTAGTGACTCATACATTTTCATTTTGTGTGTTTCATTTCTTTTATTTGTGGATAAGATAAATAATTTGATGTTAAAATAACATTTCACATTATTACATTGGTTGTACCACCTGACATGGAAATTGTTCCAGTCACCAATGAAGTGAAAAAAGCTTTTTTATCAGTATTTCAGAGAAATCTACAAACTTTTCCACTTGGTCACAAATGTCATTTGGGCTCCTCTGGCTGATGCAGTTTCCTGTTTCCTGTTTTATTCTCTTCACTTTAAAATAAAAGTCTAATGTTACGGTTGCACCACCCTGACATTTGACAAGGTGAAAATTACGGGACAAAAGTTTTTTACATTTCTCAACAGCTTTAAAATTCTTTTTATTTGCAAAGAATGTTTTATTTAAAAAGGTTCAAGCATAAAATAATGCCACTGTATTTTTAATTTCCATTTACAATAACTGACATTCAATTTTTAGAGTTTAATTACTGTGGATACTTGTCAGGACGGTTGCACCACCTGACATTTTGGGGGTTTGAGGAACCAAAACACAAAAAAACATGTTATATTTTAATAGTTTAAAGATGTGTTCAAATAACACAGGTTTCATAGAATAAAGAAATACATGTGATGAAATACTCAATTCATGATGGAAGGAAATATTGCACTC
>RPOG01000980.1:113596-128149 GCA_008086565.1 Thalassoma bifasciatum | reverse complement strand
GAGTGCAATATTTCCTTCCATCATGAATTGAGTATTTCATCACATGTATTTCTTTATTCTATGAAACCTGTGTTATTTGAACACATCTTTAAACTATTAAAATATAACATGTTTTTTTGTGTTTTGGTTCCTCAAACCCCCAAAATGTCAGGTGGTGCAACCGTCCTGACAAGTATCCACAGTAATTAAACTCTAAAAATTGAATGTCAGTTATTGTAAATGGAAATTAAAAATACAGTGGCATTATTTTATGCTTGAACCTTTTTAAATAAAACATTCTTTGCAAATAAAAAGAATTTTAAAGCTGTTGAGAAATGTAAAAAACTTTTGTCCCGTAATTTTCACCTTGTCAAATGTCAGGGTGGTGCAACCGTAACATTAGACTTTTATTTTAAAGTGAAGAGAATAAAACAGGAAACAGGAAACTGCATCAGCCAGAGGAGCCCAAATGACATTTGTGACCAAGTGGAAAAGTTTGTAGATTTCTCTGAAATACTGATAAAAAAGGTTTTTTCACTTCATTGGTGACTGGAACAATTTCCATGTCAGGTGGTACAACCAATGTAATAATGTGAAATGTTATTTTAACATCAAATTATTTATCTTATTCACAAATAAAAGAAATGAAACACACAAAATGAAAATGTATGAGTCACTACAGACACTTGAGAGATACTTGCCAATAATTTCACACAGAAAAAATAACAGGAACATATAAATATATTTTTATATATTTGGTTGTTCCACCTGACATTTTTGGGTGCTCAAATTAAAAATACTAAAAAATAATGAACCTAAAAACTTTGAAATGTTGGTCAACGACTGAAATCTGTTAGAAAAAATAATTCTTCTCTCAGAAATATGTTTTCATCCATTTGCAAAGAACTTTTTAAAAATAAGTTTTTAGACCCTCTTTTTGTCATTGACCCATGAGCTTTTCTCTGCAGCAGTTCTGCACTGTTTCAGATTTCTCCCTTTTCTTGTAGTAAACAGAGTTTTAGGACTTTATATCTGCGTCCCCTGGGTTTATTTTTAACCGTCTCTGTGTGTCGTAGCTGTGAGTCATGTTCAGGTATGAAGCTGTAACGAGGGACAGAAAACCGACCGGTCTGGTGGAGAAAGTGAAGTCGACTCCGAACCAGTAGAGCTGCATTCTTCTGCAGCGACGCCTCCTCCTCCTCCTCCTCCTCCTCCTCCTCCTCCTCTGCTCAGACTCCTCGGAGATGGCAAAGCACCAACTCATGAGCTCAGCTCCATCCTCGTGTTCCCCTGGATCTGAAGCTTTGTTTACAAGCTCAGGTCCTCCAGGGTCTCACTCTTCTTCATGTGTCTGATAAAAGCACAGGTGAGCCTGCGTCTGCGCTCGTGTCTTTAAAATGTTACAGGAGGAGAGTGAAGGCTGTTTCTTTTAGAGCAGGGGTTCCCAAACTTTTCAGCCCGTGACCCCCAAAACAAAGGTGGCAGAGACTAGTGACCCCCACTGTGCCCAGAGGTGACTGAAGCATAAGAAAACGTGCACGTAGGACACATGCACTAATAAGCGTATCCAAACATGAGCATTATGACAACACAGAAAAGAACAACAGCCTGAAAACCATGTTATGATTTTACATGTAACAGTTAGATATGAAATAAAAGCAGAATATGTCAAAGTTATTTCTCTGTAATTTGTGAACGAACATTGTTACAGTCGTGTGCAAACTCAATTTTGGTTCAATACTTTCATTTCCACATTAGAACAAGAATAACTCAGTTCAAGTAATAATCATAAACTGTAGCTCTGTGTAAACGAGAACATTGTTGCAGTGCAAGTTAACTTTTTGGGATATATGTTTCAGTGTTTATCTCACCTAATGAAATGGATGGGCACTATGTGGAGCACAGCAAATTCATTCTGGGTTTAATTTTGGAGACGGACACTCTGAGATCATCCTCCATGTTCACACATGATATATATTATATTATTTTTAATAAATGTCAGGGCCGAGAAAGTCTTTTCACACAGGTATGTTGAGCCAAACAGCGTTAGTACCTAGGGAGGGTGAGCTCTTCTTGCTTTTCTTTCTGGGAGTTTTTATTCAGTTTTAAGTCGTATTACTCCGACTAAGTTAAGTATTTTTACTGAGCAGACGAGAACTTGTTTGAAAGTGCATATTTCTCTAAAACAGTGGTTCCCAACCTTTTCCAAATCAGGACCCACTTTTAAAGCTCAAAAATATTTGAGGCCCACCTCCAAACAAATACATACCACTATAAACGTTATTTTTAGAAACCCATTTATAACAATGACCCAAAATTTAATTTAAAAAAATATAATAAAACCCAAAGTGTGATATCTGGTAGATAATGAAACAGATGTTAAGCCGAAAATGTAGTAAATTTTTGCCCAAATTATGACAACCTGTTACATTCTGGTGCAATTATTATATTTTGGGTTTTACTTTTTGCTTTTTCGTTACATTTCAGGCTCAGCACTCCAGTTACACTTTTGACATTTTTTGGAAATTTGGGATTTATTACATTTTTTTTCAATGACATTTCAGGTTGTTGTTATTTTTCAGGTCATGCTATCTATAGAGGAATAACATGCCTTCTTAGGGGACTTTTTTCATATATTAAAATCAGAACTGTTTTAATTTCCTTTAAAACTTAACCGAGTTAAACATTTTGAATGTTGTTATTTGTATTTGTATCTTAATTTTTCTATTTGTACCTTGTATCTTTATATAATTACACTCCAATAAAATACTTGTTTGGAAATGATTTTGCGGCCCACTTGCTCTACCTTCGCGGCCCACCAGGGGGCCACGAACCACAGGTTGGGAATCACTGCTCTAAAAGAAGTCTGAACTTTGCATCTTGAAGCTGTGCTAAACAAAAAATCATCCTCCTGTTTCCACAGACTCTTTGCAGCAGTGGACGACGTCTCAGTGACGTCACTCGTTGGTTTCCAAAGAGGCGTGGTGAAGCCGAACAATGACACTCAGCAAACTGGAAGTGATGACTCAAACTGACTTTCAGTCGGTTTAGAAAGAGTCAGAGAGTCAGAGCTGAGCTACTGAGGGCTTCAATGAACCAAAGAAATGGTTTAATAAACCTGCTGCAAAGAGTTACTCTGCAAGCATCTATAAAGGTGCGACAAACCTAATAAAAAGTCAAGATTTGAGGATAATAAGTCAGAACTTTGAACTATAAAGTCACAATTTTGAGCATAAAAAAAAATCAAGGTTATGAATTAAGATTCAACTTTTGAGATAAAGTCAAAAGTTTCCGATATTGAAGTCAAAAATTTTGAGAATGAAAAGCAAAATTGTGAGCTACAAAGTCAATTTTGAAATAAAAATTCCAACATTTGAGACAAAAAGTCAAAATTTTGAGTTAAAACGTCAAATTTATTAGATGTAAAATGAAGTTATGACTTAAAGTCAAAATTTTGGGATATTATTGTGAATATTTCAGATCTTATAAGCAAAATTTTAAGAGAAATAATTTAAGTTATAAGGGAAAAAAAGTCAAATTTTGGGCTAAAAAGAGATTTTGAGTCTTGATTTTGAGATTTCATAAAAAAATTTGGTTCGTGAAAACTCAGACTCTAGTCTAAATTTTTAGACATAAGTTCACATTTTTAGCAGAAAAGTCAAAGATATTAGATACAAAGTCAGATTTTGAGATTCTCAAATTCAAATTTTGATATGTTAAAGTCAAAAGTATCAAGTATCAAATCAGGATTTTTGCCCAAAAGAATTATTTTTATAATTTTCAGACATTAAGTCAAATAATGAGATTAAAAGTCAAATTTTGGGGTTAAAAAGTCAAAGTTATGAGATCAAGAATCAATATTTTGAGATAATAAAATCTAAGTTTCGAGATTAAAAGTCAGAAATTTGGGAAAAACAGTTATACTTATTTTTAAAAGTTAACTTTTTGACCTTTAATTCCAAAAATTTGAATTTTGTGTGCAAAAAAAAAAAAAAAAAAAAAAAAAAACAAAATAGAGCCATATTTTCATTTTTATTTCTGTAACTGGCAGAAAGAGGCTTTTACGCATTATTTATGTTTGCATCTGTGGGTATTTTTTTTTTTGCTCCTGACTGACCCAGGATCTGTAATATCAGCTGTTTCACACACACCTGTCTTTGAGTGTGAGACTGTTGGAAAAATCCTTTTTTCCTTGGGATTGTTGTTGATTTTATTTTATTTAACTTGACATAATTAGGAATATTTTGCACTACATCCTTTTAAAAAGTTAAGAGTCAAAGATAGCTCTTTCTGTTCTTCAGTTTTTATAACTAAAAATACAATTTAAAAAGTCCGGTTTAGAAAAAGCAGGAATGGGTTTTCGGTTTTGAGAAGAGTCAAAATTCTACAACTTATTGAAAAATGTGCTTTTTATTTCTCATAATTTCAACTTAAATCTAAGAATTTTGACTTTCTATATCCAAATTTCAACTTTTTATTTCAAAAATTGCCTTCATTTCAAAACATAGACTTTTGTCATCTTGAAATTTTGACCTTAAATGAGAAAGTTTGGACTTTTTTCACATAAACTTAAACTGATTTCTTAAACTTAAGAAGTTTCATCTCAGAATCTTGACTTTTTGTCTCAGAATTTTGACTTTATTTCTCAAAATTTTCCCTTTTTATATTAAAATATTGACTTTTTCTTTAAAAGTTGGAAACAATTCTTACCTTCAGTTTTCATTTTCATCTTTGCATTCGAGGAAAAGCTTTTGATGTTTCAATGGTTTGATGTAATTTTCTGTCAAGTTTGTAAATGTTTCTGCACATTGTGAAAATTTCACCAATGCATGACTCAAAGAAAATCGTGAATCCAATTGAAATCGTTGTATCTGCCAGAAAAATCGATCACAATCAGGGATAAAACCTCCAAAGGTTGAAATAAAGTAAAGTAATGGTTTGGTAAATGTTGGATTTAAGGGGTTTAAGAAGCGTCCTTTGGCTGCTTTAGTTCATTTTATGAGTTTAAAACAACCACAGCAGAAATTCTTTGTGCTGAACTGAACACGTCTTTGTTTCAGACCCAGAACAATGAGAATAAAACCATAAAAACCTTCACAAAGTCGTTTTTTACACCAGCGGAAGGAAAAGGCTGCTCTTCTTATCATCACCCTGCTGTTAGTATTACATCCGTCCGTCTCATCCATCCCTCCATCCATCCAGCTTATCTGCTGTTTACAGCTCCCACCCTCTTCCTCCACAATCATCCTGCACCAACGCCAGAGGAGGAGACAGAAAAACACCTTCAAATACCCAGAAACACGGAGGAAAACTTCACTAAACATTTGTCTTCATGCTGCAGGAACAAGTCTCCTCTGCACGCTCCCATCTGATAATTGGATTTCAGCCCGCAGGTCGAGTCCCAGGGCATGATGGGAACAATTAGAGGGTCAGTGGAGGAATGTAATCTGGAGGGACCGGCGCTCTGTACTTTATCTGATCCAAGAGATTCCAGCCGGGCCCTGAACGCCTCGCTGCTGCAGACGGGAGCAGATTTCAGTCTCCTTCGTGGAACTAACAAGGAAGTTATAAAGCACGATTTCCAAACAGATCAGAGCCGCAGGACAAATAGAAAAGTTAGATAAACTTTCAACAAAAACTCAGAAACACAGAGCTGAGGAGAATCTTTATCTTTCTTTGATGAATCATCTGAGAAAGTAGAGCAGCCACCTGTGTCTCAGTGCGTGTACTTTAACCTCTGTGATAACTGAGGAATGAGTCCAACACAGAAACACCACTGATACGTAACTGACTTCACGCTGAGTTAGCCTCTGAAACACGGAGCCGTCTTCACTTCCTGTTTGGAAAACTGCGCTCAGGACAAAAACAGACGCATCATTAGTCACCGAGCGAACAGGAAACTGACCCACAGAGTTCATTCTCCTTTTTCTGAACGGTTACAGCTCATGTTTTTAAAAAGAGACAGAAAAATAACTTCAGACTTTAACCCTACTTTTTTATACTTTACAAACCCTCTTCAACCTATATTCAATTAAATACACCACACAGACAAGATATGTAATGTTCAAACTGAAATACTTTATCCAACAGTTGAAGAACAATGTTTCTCAACTTTGTCCAACTGCAGGAATTGATGGATTTCATCATCTACAGACCATAATATCATCAAAAGATTCAGAGAATCTGGGGAAATCTCTGCACGTAAGCAGCAAGGCCCAAAACCAACATTGAACGGCCGTGACCTTTGACCCCTCAGGCGGCGCTGCATTAAAAACCCACATCATTGTGTAAAGGATATTAGCACGTGGGCTCAGGAACACTTCAGAAAACCATTGTCAGTTAACACAGTTCATCACTACATCTACAAGTGACAGTTCAAACTCTACCATGCAAAGACAAAGTCAGACATCAACAACACACACAAACGCCGCAGAACTCTTTTTGGAAATCATGGACGTGGTGTCCTNCCCATGGCATCATGGGTAACTGTCCCAGTATCTGTGAAGGCAGCATTAATGCTGAAAGGTACAAACAGGTTTTGGAGCAACATCTGCTGCCATCCAAGACACTTTGTCTTTTTCAGGGACGTCCCTGATTATTTCAGCAAGACAATGAAACCAAGACACATTCTGCTCCTGTTACAACAGCGTGGCTCCGTAGTAGAAGAGTGCAGCTACTAGACTGACCTGCCTGCAGTCCAGACCTGTCTCCCATTGAAAATGTGTGAAAGAATTCCAGCTCCAAAGCTTCAACAATTAGTGTCCTCAGTCCACAAACACTGAACCAGTGATGTTAAAGGAAAGAGGATGAAACACAAAGGAAACATGAACCTGTCCAAGCTTTTTAGGAACGTGTTGGAGGTGTATTTGATTGAATATAGGTTGAAGAGAGTCAAAGTAAGAAATTAAAAAGTCTAATGAGGACATAAAAAGTTAATATATGATGTCCCTTAATGTGGTTAAAAGGTCAAAGTTGTAAAAAAATGAAGTATCATGAGTCTGAGAGGCAGAAATGTAACGTTCAAATATGTGGATGCTGGAGATCTTCTGATTGTTTTTTTATATGTTGAGTGCTTGTTTACCTTTTATCTCTGTTTATCTGTTAAATCAGTGATTGATTGGGAAAGAAAACCAACTTGAAGACTGGTGATTTTGTCATTTTCTGACCTTAAAATAAGACAAAACTCAGTTATTGGCTTTTTTTTAGACCAGAAGTGAAGCTGACTGTACTCATCAGCGATCATAGTCCGTCCCACAGTTGATGATGTTTTCAGGTCTGTCTGAGACCTGATCCTCCTCCCTCCAACTGGAATCTATCATCATGACTCTAAAGTGAGTCAGTGAATGCATCACTGACCTGCAAAAGCCACCACTGACAGATAGTGATAGGTTCAGGGTCCTCCTTGGTTATTTTCTTTCGTCTGATTCAACATTACAGTACGGATGTATGTATTTATTTCATTTTCTGGGAGAAGTGTTTCAGAGCTTAAAATATCCAGTGATCCATAAGTGAACCAGAAGTTCTCATGGTTATGATACAGGAGCTAAAAATAACCAAGAACCAAATCCCATGAAAGGAAAATGTCATTTTTACTGTGAGAGAGATGAGTGTGTATGAGTACAAAAACTTTAAGACTCATGAAATTACTTTGAGAAACTGAGGGGAAAAGAGGAACTGAGCAGAGAATGATTAATTTATGTACTTTCATGAATCTTTATGTCGAACTGGGTGATGCTAAAACAGGTTTTATATGAGAAATAAAACGCCTCATTTTTTAAAGGGGTTTGGTTTGTTGATTCTCACACCTGTGGCTCTTTAACTTTATTTTTAATCATCATATTTTATTCTTTTAAACTCTAATTAGTAGTTTAAATCTCTGAAATATCTTCTATAATTGTGTTAAAGTTAGTTAAAGTTAGTTAAAGTTTAAAAAGTCCAAAAGTGTCTAAGTGCTGAAGTTCAGGTAGACACCCACCTTGAGAGGCGCCTCCAGCAGCTTGTGTATCCCGGCGATCTGCTCACTGAGCGGGACGTTCTCCTCCACGTTCACCGTAGGAGGTCTCCGGGGCTCCGGGAAGTTCGTGCATATAAAAGGATCCGAGTCTTCCAGGTACTGGACCCGGCACACGATGGAAGCCATGACCGCGGCACCGACACTCTTCTGCGGGTAAAGTGTCAGTGTGGCTCCGGGAGATGAGTCCTGATCCGGAGCGGAGTTTCTAATGAAGACACCGGGGACCGGGTCCTGCTGCTGGGTCCGTGGATCCGTGAAGCTGGTTCAAATTCAAATAAGTGCATCCGGTTTCCTCTTTCAAAATAAGAGCTTGAACAATCAACTTTTCCATAATAGGAATTTCACATAGGTTTCTGTTCTATATCTAAATAACAGTTGTTTATATCCTCATATTTTGTTACTCCGTTTTATGGAAGATGTTTTAACATATTTTTAAAAAATTAAACAGTTACTTTTTTAACTTAATGATATAATAGACTTCATCTATACAAATATATACCACTTTTGGTCTCATCATCATAGTGTCTTATACAGCGTGGGTTCTTTTCTTTTTCTGTTTGGTCTGTATGATTGTTTATATATTGTTCATTTCAATGTTGTTTCCTTATCTTTGATTCTTTGTTTTATTGTTGATTTTATTGTGGACCCCCGCTGTAAAGCACTTTGTGAACTGTTGTTTTTTAAGGTGCTCTATGAATAAAGTTATTATTATTACTACTATTTTTTTTAAAAACTAGAAATTTTGAATTTTTTTTCACTAAAGTTATTAATAGAGGTAGACAACTTTATGTCTAAGTGTAGGCAGGATATTGTTTTAAAATCATTTCATTTTGTTAATGGCAGCAAAACCTCTTGAGACCCAGCGTCCACATGTGTCGACACTACACTTCTACCTCTAACACCCATGATACTTTACTTTATACAACTTTGATCTATTACCTGCATTTTCAGACACTTCCCGTGTCATCTTTTAGTGATTTCACAACTTTACATCCATTAAAGTGAAGAAAAAAGTGTAGTTATGGACAACAACACTTATAACTTGAGACCACTAGCCAAGTAATACCATTGAAAACAAAACTTCAAAGACCAAGTTTAGTTTCTATAGTTTTTAGGTTTTACTCATCTCAAATAGAAAGGAAAAATAAAAATGCACATTAGACAAACGCTTGGGTTGCAAGAGGTTAAACATACACATTTTAATTAAAAAGAGAAATCATAGGTTACAACCATCCATGTTATTTTCAAGCAATTCAATGAAAAAAAAAAAGTCTTGACAAAATAACTTTTGAAATTTTGACTCAAGGAAAACAGAAGGGTTAAAGCTGACAGCAATTTGAGCAAATTTTGTTTATAATATAGTTATAAACATTTATTCAAATTCCTAAATAAAGTTATAGCACAATAGTTACACGAATCTCCCCAAAGTCCCAATAATATACCCTTTGTATTTATAATTTAATAAACACTACCTTGCCAAAAAACAGTCAACTACCTGGATTCACCTAAACAAATAAGTATAAGCCTCCTTTTGAATAATGACTGGTTAAGTTAAAGTTTAGTTTATTGGTTTAAATGTACAGAGACAACCCACATTACTAACCATTCATGTAAAAAAAAAATTCTGCTTGAAAATCACTTGAAATTGATTGGATTATAACTTCTAACATGTTTTGCATCCACTGGCAAAATTATGACAACATTTCAGAATATTTCAAAAGATTTTTCCACTGAATTAATTTTTTTAAAAGCGCTTTTATTTTGAAGGAGACACTTTCATTTTCCTGCTTTGTTTCTCGATGACTTAACCCTGGACCTCCCACAGAGTGACGTCACTCAGAGCATGTAAATGGATGGAAATGCATGGGCAGTGACGTAATGAGTGTATGCATGGAAACAGGCTCCGCAGCTGCTCTCAGGTCAGTTTATAGCTCAAAGTTCTGCTCTGTGTCATTAAAAACAACAACACACCAAGAAAAAAAAAAATCAGTCAGACTGTTTTTATGAGTCCAAGCTCCAAGGAGATTCAGAGATGAGACAACAGCGCCTCCCTGTGGACACATGGGCTCAGTACAAAGGTTCATTTAACCATCATTTTCCTTTTGATTTGATCACAGACTCTTCTTTAAGATATTAAACTTCATTTAAATGTCACTCAATTAATTTTCCATTCACCCTCTGACACATGAACTCTGATAAACAAAGCAATACATATTAATAAAACAATAAATATTCAAAACCCTCCTTTGCTGTTTGAAGTGAACATTTTCTAAAATGGAAACATAAACAATGTACAGAAGCCCATTTCAGCCAGTTCAAATAAAGAAAATTAAAAACTTGCTTTGAAAAGGTTTTTGTTTTGCCCACATAAAGTCAAAATGATGAGATAAAAAGTAACATGTTCTACTTTTTTTTTCTTAAAAATTTGGACTTATCTATTAATTTTCACTTTCAAATCTCGAAGAAAAATTGACTGCAGTATTTCAAAGTAATGACTTTTAATCTCAAAATGTACAACTTTTTTATCTCAATATGTGACTCTTAATCATACAATTTTGATGTTTTATTTACACGTTTATGTTATCTCATTTTTTTTTACTTTTTATTTAAACTTTTGACTTTTTTTTATCTCCTATTTTCCACATAATTATCTCAAATATTTGACTTTTTATCTCAAAATTTAGACTTTAAGGTTTGTACACCTGAATAATGTCAATAGTCCAGTGCAGCGGCTTATTATAAACATCATTGGTCTGTAGAACAAGTTGAGAAAAATCCAAAACATTTCGGGGAATTTTATAAAATACCCCTGGACATAACTTTAATACAAAAAAAGAGGGACATTTGTGGAAAAGAAAAAAAGACGTTTGGTCACCATTTATCAGTGTTACACCTGAAATAAAATTAACTTAGATTTTTACTCTACCTGTCAGATGATTATAAAACAGAATGTGATAATATTGTGAACATTGACAACCTAAAAGCTCCTTGTGAGATTGGAATAAGACACTTTTGGATCCAAATGTCCTGTTGCAAAAACAAGAAAATATTCTTAAAAATTGGGAATTTTCTTTTTTTTTTTTTTTAAATTAAAAATTAGTTCTTGGAAGGTCTTTTGGAAAAGAGAAGAGCATCACCCCTCTTTTCTTCTTTTTCCTCTTTTCACTTCACCTGAAACAGACTGCTGTTCTCCAGCTTTCGCCGCTCACTAAAAGGAGTCGGTTCTTTGAGCTGATTCGTTCATGAGCGACTCATTGTTTACAGAGGGACATGACAGCAGGAGCTCTAATTCCCAACCTTAGGAGAAATGGAAGGAGTTGCTAAATGGTTCTAACTTTATAAGCTCTCATTCAATATTAAAAAAAAAATTCATAGTCTTTCAATATTTATGTTTGATATATGGAAACATAATCTGGGCAAACACATACTCATCCAACCTTTTTAAAGCTAATTCTTTGGAAAAACGTTTTACAACACTGGCAAAGTTTCTAACTCTAGAGACGCTTCAGCCCCACTTTTTTCTTTTTATTCTTTTAAAAAGCTCAACATTCTCTCAGTTAATGTCATGAACATTCATCAGATCTACTTTTTGAAAGGAAAATTTTCCAAAATGTAAACATAAATATTGGACAGAAGCTGATTCCGGCCAGTTAAAGACTTTATATAGATTTTTGGACTTTTCATCTCAAAATTGTGACTTTTTCCCCCTTATAATTTCAACAACATAATCTCAAACTTTGACTTTTTTTCCCAGTGATTTTGACTTTTTATCTCATATAATGATTTTATCTCATATCTCAAAATGTCAACATTATTAGATTTTTTTAGCAAAACTTATACTTCGTATCTTTTTATGAGACTTTTATCTCAAATATTTGACTCTCCCCTTATGCTGTTCAATGTATCTTAAAATTTTGACTTTTTTTAAAAGAATAATTGGGACAAAATAATCTGAAAATTTTGACTTTAAAAAAAAAATAAAAAAATTGTGACAGTATAATCCAAAACTTTAAACTTTTTTTGGTCAAATCTCAAAATTTAAACTTCTATGTTGGAATTTGACTTTTTATTTCGAAATTTGACTTCTATTATATATTTTTGACTGTTTTTCAAAATTATGACTTTTATCATAATCGTTTTGTCTATATTATTTCAAAATTTTGACTAAGTATCTTGAAATCATGACTCGTTATCACAAAACTTTGAATTATTTTCTTATAATTTGACTTTTCATTTCAACTTTTGACATTTCTATCTCAAATTCATGACTTATTATAATTTGACTTTTCATCTCAAGGGGGCAGCTGTGGCTAAGTGGCAGAGTCATGGACTTGCAATTGGGGGTCACAGTGTCCTTGAGCAAGACACTGAACCCTCAAAAAATTGCCCAAACTTTACATCACTTTGGTCAAAAGAATCTGTGAAGTGAAATTGTAACGTTTTTACTTTATTTTTATTTATTTTTTGTCACAATATTTGTGACAATATAATCTCAAAATGTTGACTCCCTTTCTTTTTTTTTTTTTAACTTTAAATTTTTAAATTTTGCCTTCTATTCTAATAATTTTGACTGTTTCTCAAAATTTTGACTTTTTATCTCAAAACTGTATGTTATTGTTTGACTTGCCACTTTTTAATTTCACAAGTTTGACTTTGAGGTCGGGGCATCGGAATAATGCCAGTAGCCCAGTGCAGCCGCTCATAAATGGGTCAATGAGGTGACGTCCCCTTTTTTTTGTGTCTGAGTGCAATATTTCCTTCCATCATGAATTGAGTATTTCATCACATGTATTTCTTTATTCTATGAAACCTGTGTTATTTGAACACATCTTTAAACTATTAAAATATAACATGTTTATTTGTGTTTTGGTTCCTCAAACCCCCAAAATGTCAGGTGGTGCAACCGTCCTGACAAGTATCCACAGTAATTAAACTCTAAAAATTGAATGTCAGTTATTGTAAATGGAAATTAAAAATACAGTGGCATTATTTTATGCTTGAACCTTTTTAAATAAAACATTCTTTGCAAATAAAAAGAATTTTAAAGCTGTTGAGAAATTTAAAAAACTTTTGTCCCGTAATTTTCACCTTGTCAAATGTCAGGGTGGTGCAACCGTAACATTAGACTTTTATTTTAAAGTGAAGAGAATAAAACAGGAAACAGGAAACTGCATCAGCCAGAGGAGCCCAAATGACATTTGTGACCAAGTGGAAAAGTTTGTAGATTTCTCTGANAGAATAAAGTTGAAATATAGTGTCAAGAATAAAGTCGAAATGTTGAGAATAAAATCGAAATGTTGAGAATAAAGTCGAAATGTTGAGAATAAAGTCAAAAGTATGAGAAATAAGTCGAAATGTTGAGAATAAAGTCGAAATGTCGAGAATAAAGTCGAAATGTTGAGAATAAAGTCGAAATGTTGAGAATAAAGTCTAAATGTCGAGAAAAGATTTAAATGTTGAGAATAAAGTCGAAATGTCGAGAATAAAGTTGAAATATAATGTTGAGAATAAAGTCGAAATGTCGAGAATAAAGTCGAAATGTCGAGAATAAAGTTGAAATGTTGAGAATAAAGTTGAAATGTTGAGAATAAAGTCTAAATGTCGAGAAAAGATTTAAATGTTGAGAATAAAGTCGAAATATCGAGAATAAAGTTGAAATATAATGTTGAGAATTAAGTCGAAATGTTGAGAATAAAGTTGAAATATAATGTTGAGAGTTAAGTCGAAATGTTGAGAATAAAGTCGAAATGTCGAGAATAAAGTCGAAATGTCGAGAATAAAGTTGAAATATAATGTTGAGAATTAAGTCGAAATGTTGAGAATAAAGTCGAAATGTTGAGAATAAAGTCGAAATGTTGAGAATAAAGTTGAAATATAGTGTCGAGAATAAAGTCGAAATGTTGAGAATAAAGTTGAAATATAGTGTCGAGAATAATGTTAACTTTATTCTTGACATTTCAACTTCATCTTTGCCATTTCGACTTTATCCACGACATGTCGACTTTACTGACTTGATGAGGAGGAGGGGGAAAAAAATTCCTCCCCCCATTTTTTTCCCTCACTGTGGTCCTAATACTCCATCGTACAAAAGAGGACGCTATGATGTCAAAAACCGGCTAAAAATTCACACATGAGCCTTATGGTACAGCCAAAAGAATCGGATCTTCGAAGTGAATCGGTCGAACTGACCGGATCACGCAGCGGAGCCGGACTTCCCACCACCTCCTCCTCCTCCTGTTGCCAGCAGCTCCGGTCTCTGCCTGAGGTTAGCGGCAGGCTAATGAAAAGTGCTAACGACGGAGAGAGAGTCCACTATCCGAGTCCCGACTGCCGAGGCTGGTGGCAGGCAGAGGCGACAGGGAAGGACGGGACCGACGGATTTTATGGTGGAAATACCCACAGAACTCCACGAACTTGGACGGAAACGAAGGGAATATAAGTTGTCTTTCCGGACCGGACACGTCGCTAACGTTAAACGTTGGCTGGAAGTTTTCGGGTCGGACAGTGATGTGGTGACGCGGAGCTAACGTTAGCTCCTGCTAGTGACAGAATATTCACTT